>JARQZK010002906.1:107500-212500 GCA_030704885.1 Cynegetis impunctata
GGTAAGTATGTAATTTATGTATGAACCATAAAGAACATCAGTTCTTCACAACATTTATTCTAATTTATATTATTTTCTTATAGTTGTAATGTCTTATAAAATTAGATGTAAATCTCTAGATTATACAGAAAAAAATTGCCTTAAAAATGTCTCGTAATTTCACAAATAACCATGATATGCTCACTTGTCTGAAAGTCAAACTTTTGTTTATAACTCCAAAATAAAAGACGATTTCATATTTTGGTTTTCGCCATTAAATTTAACTCGAAAAAAGAGATCAAAAAATGCACTCTCAATTTTTTTGTATCTCCTATAGTTACCGAGATACCCCATACAAACATCGAAATTTGCCCACTCTGTAAGCACTCTTATCGTCACACCGCAAGCGTTGTATTAATAAAGACAAATATGAGCCAAATTATTTTTTTTTAACTTTCTGTCTACAAGAAAATGATTTAAAAAATATTTATGAATTACTACGTGAAAACTAGAGGGGGAGGGAGGGGGTCTTGGAATATACTACGGATGGTCACCGAGGGAGTAGGAGGGGGATAAAAACTCCTAAAAAGTAGGTCACGTAGTTTGGGTACGTTCCCTTATGACGAAACGCGTTTTCTCAATAGATTTTTATTTCAACCTGTGAAAAGTTAGTTTTTTATTTCTTTATAAAGTTATGAATGATTAATCTTATAAATTGATTAACTAGAAAATTTATCAAATTTTATCTGTTCTTTAGTTATTTTGACAAGTGTTTCAGAATTTTGGTTTTCGCGACAACGTGAAACGAACGACAAATGAAATTTTGTTGAAGACTTTATATCCCCATCAAGCATGATATATATATTTGTCATGCAGTCTATGAGAAAAAACAGTGAAACTCTTTCCCACAATGGATAACCACCTTTCGAGTTTTATATATATATACCTACCTACCTACTTTCCATCATTAACCTACAAACAATTGTAAACATTTTCTTTTCATTCTGTACATTAAATTAGTCTCGATGTCGAATTTCATTTGGTATTCAATTATCTGTTCAAAAAATATATTTCAAAGAAAAGAATAACCAAATCGGATTAAATATTAATTGATTATAACAATAAAAGTAAATTATAGCACTGGTCCAACTATTTTCAATTGAAATTCCGAACTTTATTGAGATATAAATTATTTGATTGTTGTTATGGTTTGATTTCATTGGAAGTACGTTTTTTTAAATATTTCGATTCTCATTGTGAGCGAGTCCATCACAGATGAAATTTGAATTATTGTACTATTAGAATTAGATTATATTTTTATAATGATACCTACTATTCAATTACATTCAAGAGATGCATTCGTAATAAAAAGGATAATTGATATATTTAGAGATGAAGATAGTTTTTCGATAATCACGTCATTTGAAAATATATTTTTTATCGGAAGAATATATTTTTAGAGAAGATAAATTATATATATATATATATATATATATATATATATATATATATATATATATATATATATATATATATATATATATATATATATATATATATATATATATATATATATATATATATAAGTATATATATATATATATATATATATAATATATATATATATATATATATATATTATATATATATATATAGTTGTGAACTGTGATAATGATCGTACTCGAGTATTTATTTTTATAATAAGGGATGTCGATCAAAAGTAAAGAAAGTCAATTCACTCTTTTTTTATTCCATATGTCTAGCTTTCGAAACTAAGTTTGTTTCTTCTTCAGGACTGTCTGCAATTGGGAACATACAAAAGTTACCAAAGTATATCTAAACTAATTTAAAATATTAACCTACAGAACGTGTTAAGAGTTTCCTTTTCTTTGGTTTCCTTTCATTTAAATATAAACTATATAGTAGTAGGTATAAAATTCAACACGATACTATAACCTCCAAATCAAACACAAATGTCAAAGAACAAATACAATTTACACAGATATCAATTGTCAATCATAGAGTCAATATTCAGTCCTGGTGTCCCATCTCCTTCACTATTCATCAACTGGTCCATCGTAGAATTTCTTTCCAAAACAAATCCTATAAATAAAAAATCAGACGTAGAAAACTTAAGTAACATCTATACATTTATATTATCACAAACAAACTTTGGAAAGAAATTCTACGATGGACCAGTTGATGAATAGTGAAGGAGATGGGACACCAGGACTGAATATTGACTCTATGATTGACAATTGATATCTGTGTAAATTGTATTTGTTCTTTGGCATTTGTGTTTGATTTGGAGGTTATGGTATCGTGTTGAATTTTATACTACTATATAGTTTATATTTAAATGAAAGGAAACCAAAGAAAAGGAAACTCTTAACACGTTCTGTAGGTTAATATTTTAAATTAGTTTAGATATTTTTGTAACTTTTGTATGTTCCCAATTGCAGACAGTCCTGAAGAAGAAACAAACTTAGTTTCGAAAGCTAGACATATGGAATAAAAAAAGAGTAAATTGACTTTCACATCCCTTATCATAAAAATATATATATATATATATATATATAGATATATATATATATATATATATATATATATATATATATATATATATTTAAAAAGTTTTGATAAAGCCACGAATGTCGTGGCGAAACGTCAACTTTTTAATAAAATCGAGTTTTTTAAGATTCAACAAGCCTGTTGTTGCTAATTATTATCAAGAGATTATATATCCTAGTGCCTACCTGTTGCCTTTTATTGATATCGAGCAAAAATAGGCAAAAATGGCGTTTTTTTGTATGGGGGACCCCCTTAAATATTTATTTTACTTTAATTTTATTATTTTTTATTAATGAAAATATTTATTTTATTTCGTTTTTAGTATTTTTTATTATAGCGGAAACAGAAATACATAATTTGTGAAAATTTCACCTGCTTAGCTATCGCGGTTTTTGAGATACCGCCTGTTGACAGACAGACGGACAGACAGCGAAATCTTAGTGATAGGGTTCCGTTTTTACCCTTTGGGTACGGAATCCTAAAAATGCATGGTTGCCATACTACAGGACTAGGTCGCGATACTAATAGAAGAAGAGGGAATTAGAGTATTACAAATAATACAGCTAAAATAAAAGCTTTTAAATTTTCAATTAAATTATCAGGTTATTTATTAGATAAGATAATTATTACAAGAAGCTTTGGTAATTCTTATGTTTCTGAGTCTTAATGAAACCAAATAGAAGTTGTCTTTCAGTCAAACGAGAAAAAGTTTCTCCATCAAGTACATGTATTTTATATAATGAAGATAATTATACTATACTTATGAAGACAGAGATAAAATATTGAATCAAAAAATGATATACTTTTTTCGATCTCTTATATTTTTTTCAATTTTCCTTTACGAAATACAGGGCGATCAAATTATTGGATTTTTTTAACTGCCAAGTCTATTCCATCAAATTGTAATCAAATTGGAGGTTGAGAAAGAAAACTGAAAAAGGGAGTGAATTATTGGTTCTTAATATCTTTGACGAAGGGCGCTAAGGGTTGTTATCCATATACTTAGTAGTTCGGTCGTGATTTATATTGGGGAACAATACGAAATATGTCAATTCACTCCGAGTCGAGTTAGCGCCACTGAAGAGATCTAATAAGATCGAAACAGCTGCATGCAGATTTTGAGTCGAGGTGACTTGACATGTTCTATAATTCACTGTTGCATTGTGAATGTAGATTTTGCGTCGTGGAATACATATAACCAGCTCCCTTGGAAAGTTTTCAATTAAATTATCAGGTTATTTATTAGATAAGAGAATTATTTCAAGAATCTTCGTAGTTCTTAAGTTTTCTAAGTCTTAATGAAACCAAATAGAAGTCGTCTTTCAGTCAAACGAGAATAAGTTTCTCCATCAAGTACCTACATATATTTTATGTAATGAAGATAATTATACTATACTTATGAAGACAGAGATAAAATATTGAATCAAAAAATGATATACTTTTTTCGATCTCTTATATTTTTTTCAATTTTCCTTTACGAAATACAGGGCGATCAAATTATTGGATTTTTTTAACTGCCAAGTCTATTCCATCAAATTGTAATCAAATTGGAGGTTGAGAAAGAAAACTGAAAAAGGGAGTGAATTATTGGTTCTTAATATCTTTGACGAAGGGCGCTAAGGGTTGTTATCCATATACTTAGTAGTTCGGTCGTGATTTATATTGGGGAACAATACGAAATATGTCAATTCACTCCGAGTCGAGTTAGCGCCACTGAAGAGATCTAATAAGATCGAAACAGCTGCATGCAGATTTTGAGTCGAGGTGACTTGACATGTTCTATAATTCACTTTTGCATTGTGAATGTAGATTTTGCGTCGTGGAATACATATAACCAGCTCCCTTGGAAAGTTTTCAATTAAATTATCAGGTTATTTATTAGATAAGAGAATTATTTCAAGAATCTTCGGTAGTTCTTAAGTTTCTAAGTCTTAATGAAACCAAATAGAAGTCGTCTTTCAGTCAAACGAGAAAAAGTTTCTCCATCAAGTACCTACATATATTTTATGTAATGAAGATAATTATACTATACTTATGAAGACAGAGATAAAATATTGAATCAAAAAATGATATACTTTTTTCGATCTCTTATATTTTTTTCAATTTTCCTTTACGAAATACAGGGCGATCAAATTATTGGATTTTTTTAACTGCCAAGTCTATTCCATCAAATTGTAATCAAATTGGAGGTTGAGAAAGAAAACTGAAAAAGGGAGTGAATTATTGGTTCTTAATATCTTTGACGAAGGGCGCTAAGGGTTGTTATCCATATACTTAGTAGTTCGGTCGTGATTTATATTGGGGAACAATACGAAATATGTCAATTCACTCCGAGTCGAGTTAGCGTCACTGAAGAGATCTAATAAGATCTCCTGCATCCAGACTTTGAGTCGAGGTGACTTGACATGTTCTATAATTCACTGTTGCATTGTGAATGTAGATTTTGCGTCGTGGAATACATATAACCAGCTCCCTTGGAAAGTTGTTCGAAAATTTCTAAATTATTGAAGAATTTTCCTTGTTCATTTTATGCGATACAAGTACTTAACACTCCCTCAAATGTTTTCTACTTACTTGGGAAACACGCGGCATACTTCATCTTCTCTTATCTGATTAACACAACTTCTTCACCAAAAAATATCGTAACGTCGGTTATAAATAACACGCATGACCATCTAAGTTGATGTCGGAAATGTACGTCTTGTATGATGAATAATTTCAACACAACCTCCACCGTACGGCCGCAGGAAAATGCGGCGATTATCGTTTTTCCGGCGTAATGTCTCTTTATCTACCTGAACGAAAGCGTATTCTTACGCTATCCTAACTGACAATTTATAGTTACAAGTAGTGAGCGAATTTATTCATTGCAGAAAAGCTCGGAATAAATTTGTTTATCAATCGTTGATTAATTAAAGGGGGAAACCTGTTGACTGCAAACATTATTCGTTTTTTTTGTAATGGAGCTTGATCAACGTACAGTGTTGGACTTGTCTTGCTCTCTCGTTGAGGTGAGTGAAACAGAGAATGAGACGAGCGAAAGCTCTTCATTTCATCACAGGGTAGGCGCATTTGCACTTATGTGGTTGTCGTGAGGTTGTGGTTCCGTTACTTCTCATAAATATTTCGTAAAAATAGATACCTCAAACGCCAGTTCCATTTGAGCATTGCAAAGGCCGAATTGTACGCGTTAGGATCAAATTTGACCCGAGGATATCAGTTGCGTGTGTTTTTTGAATTTATTTCACTATAGATTTTCTCGTTATTGACGGCCGGCAGTATGTCGAAAAAGTACGTGAATTGTTCTTGAACCAGTGAAGAAGATGGCAAAGAGCCCTTAAATGCCACGAAGCTAAAACGAATGAAAGTAGGCCGTCAATCTCTCAGCCCAGACTTCCTGATCCTGATGCAGTAAGTAAGGCATATTTACATATGTTACAAATGTAAATCGAAAAAAATGACAGTAAATATTTTACAAAATATAATAAGTGTAACGGGCACGTGTTTGAAGCAACTGCAGAGCACATCTACATTATTATGTGAAAAATGTAAGAAGCGAGTGATAGGTTATGCAATTGTTATTGCACGTTTTTTTAAACGAGGATCTATTTCTTTATTTTTTGTAGAATGTGAAGGCTAAATATATTGTATGGAAGCCCATCATATTGGTTTTTTGATATTTTGATGTTTCAATTGAAATGTTGGAAATTATATTGCGTTACACTTTTTCAGAGGAAGTATTTGTATTTTTTTTCCTACAATAAAGTGTATTTATATCCAAGATGTTTTTGTTTCTAAACCTGTTGTATACATTGCTAACAATTTTTTTTATCTCGAGGGACCTACAGTTTAACGCCGGTACCGAACGGCCAATGGGCTTGTAAACGAAGTACATTACCCAACAATTTATCTTTATAAATAGAACCACTAAATTCCTGACATACACAACACCCAAGAGCAAGGTGGGACTCGAACCCACATCCTCGGCTTACAAGCGGTATACCTTACCGCTGGTCTACCGAGGCCTCAAGCTAACAATTGATTAAATAATGATATTTTGTTATTTGGAGGTTTCAACCTTTTTTAAAAGTAACGGGTCAGAATCTACCCGACGATACCAGGTTGCGTAAGTAAAAATGACGATACCAGCTTAAGGTTAAATGAGTTTTTGCATAATCGTAAACAATTTTGATGGGAAGGGCACAGACTATATAAATAAAAAATAAATTGCACTACAAAGGGAATAATCACAAAAAAAAATTCTGTCGGTGATAATTACAGAATTTGTACGGAACCGGATTGACCATGCGAGTGTAACAAAGGCAAAAAATAAAAACAAGACCCCAGGAATAATCACAGAAAAAACAAATATAGGAAGTGTATAAGAGCCTACTGGCAGATATAGAGTTAACCTGTATCTAGGGTTGCCATCACCTAAATTGCCGATGCCGGACAAAAATTTTAAAAACCCCAGACATTTCTGTGAAATTTTGTTTTTCCCCGGACAACCCGTAAAAATTTTTTTTTTTGGATAAAATAAAACATCGTTTATATTTTAATTTTTTCATTTATTTAAACCTTAAACTGCTTGTTTGCTGTATAAAAATAAAATTATATTATACACAGTTTACAGTTTTCTCTTTTTTTTGTATCATCAAATAAAAAACAACTCATTACGTTAATTTTTGATACATCAAAAATCAAATAGACTAGATTCTACATTGTAAATACAAATTATAGGATAGGTCATCTAGTTCGGTTAGATAGGTTAGGTACCCAAAACTCTAAATTATTTATTAACTATAAATCAAAAGTAAGTAACAAGTTTCAATTTTAACGAGATCAAGTTCTTTTTACTAATTCAAACTAAACTTGGAATTTTTCAGACTTGCCAATTTTTCACAAAATGTCTTCATTTTTCATCATGAATTTGTAAAACTCGGAGCAACTCAATTCTTCAAAATTTGACTTTATTTTGATCAGAAAAGAAAGCGTATGTGTATTTAGCAAGTTTCTCCTTCCTCCATTACTGCGACCCTAGCGAAAAAATTCACTCTAAATTCGCATTGTGAGCTGGTATACAAAAATATTACAATGCAATTTTGAGCAGTTTAGAATACAGATGTTTCGAAAAAAATCGGCACAACTGGTTTGCATTTAATAGCTCATCTCCGTCACTGACACTCAAGTCCGGACGACCCCCGGGCGCCCACTAAACTAGGACAAATCCGGGGAAACCCGGACGGATGGCAACCCTACCTGTATCGTTAATGGTATATCTCTTGTATATGGAGCATCCTACTACATTTTGAATCACTGAATAATAATATAAATATACGACAACAGCTGAACAAGGCCACGTCGATTATGTCAGACGTGTCAATAGAATCCTTTCAAAAATTCCTCCTTATCAAAATAAAAACCATATGTTTACAACACAGATTTTATCCGCGAGATAATAAATATTAAACTTTAGTTAATTAACACTTGCATATGACAGAATAATCTACAAACTAACCATAAACTGAAACAAAACAAAAACATATCAATCAGCTGATGTCCGACGGCCATCTTGAGAATATAAATTGTCGACGAAATCTCTGCTTAATTCCGACTTTTAATATTATTTCCTTTTAGTATGCCATAACTCAATTAATTAATAATCGACGGTACCGCTTACCAGTTGTGAAATACAACATTTAGGGGGCATCAGCTGCGAGTAGTATGATTACATTGATGCGAGCTAGTACGCCTCTTTTTATAAGACGAGTTTTTCAGGAATAGAATAAAGCTGGACTACTAAAAGCCTGTTACTTAGGCGATTCGTCGCGAAGAGGTGGTCTGAAGCGTTTCAGCGTCTGAGTGAATACTTGGTATCGCTAGCGATCGATACACATTCTGTAGTTTTTTATACTTGCCGGAAATTTATAAATATCCTTTGTCAGTCCGCTGCAACCTTCGGATCTCACGATGCACCATGATAACGGAGTCATTGAGTGGGATTTATGTAGTTCCTCGGGAAAAGCTAGATTTGCGATACCGTAGTAATACTCCGGAGGATGAGATGAGTCCAAGAAACATATGTGGAGTTGTATTAATACTAATGTGAAATGGAGTGTGTTTTTTTGTATTTATATTTTACTTGGTATGTGGAATCAATGCTGAAAATAGATGCATATGGCTGACGTTGATACGGAAAATTTCAGTTGTGCGTATAGATTAGTAGTTTTTCTTCAAAGGACAAAGGACTATTTAAATCGCCCGATTGGCGTTAGGATCTAGTAACGCACGTGGTGCATTCAAGATTTTATTTTTCACGAAAAAATTATTTTATTATAATTAAAAATCGATTTTAAAATCGGTTCATTGCTCCTATACTTTCCATTTTCCTTCTCATAGTAGGTATGTCATTTGTTGATATTTTAACGTTTGTGAATATTTTTGTCATCATATTTAGTGAGTGTCATTGCTGCTTTCTTTGTGTAGTCTTATAGAAATAATGGAAATGAAAATGAATTTACCCAAGAATTTCATAGAAAATGCAGCCAAAGCTGCGAATAATTCATTTCCGGAGAAATTCAGAGTAGCATACGACAAGGATTATGATGTGTGTAATCAATGGAAGTTGCTTCACTTCTTCTCGTATAATTAGCAGGCGTTATGATCTATTATGCGCACTCATAACGCCCTAGGGCATAATGAGTGTATTTATAGCAACCAGCAACAGTATCTAAAGTAAAATCAACAAATAATATACAAGTGAAAAATAAATAAATAAACTACACTCTAAAGTCATACCACAAATTGACGGTTAGGTTGCTGTCGTCTGTGTTGTATCATATATACCTATATATGAATCAACTGTTGCCGGTATACCCTAATATATAGGGCGTAAACTCTAATAACATAATATAAAATATAAAAGATATATGCAATCATCAAACATACATACATTTAAATAACAGACAGCTGTTCGTTATTTCAATCAATAATAATAATAATTAAATAAACCGCATCCATGTGTTTTTCACATTCTTCTTCGTTATTCATTGTCATTCAAATCAGTTTTTTTATATCTTTCAATATTCTATTAACTTTAATCACTTAATAATTTTGTTTATTGTGCACAAATATAAGCATCACTAGATATAAATACCTTTTCATGCATCAACTGTTGCCGGTATACACTAATATATGCAGCGGTATACTAATAATCTCGAAGTGAAAGGTGCGCATAGTACGTTGCGCAAAGGAACGTAACATTTCACTTTTAGTTAACGCTCGATTTTACTTCACATAAAATTTTCATACCGCGGGCTAAATATGGAAATCATTTCTTAAGGATTTAACTCCAAAAATACTGAGTAAGAAATGAAGGCTGCCCAGTAAAAAAAATTCTATTAGCTGTTTTCTTCTTGTAAAATTCCAAGTGCTTTAGTTATAAATGACAAAGAAAGATCCAGTTGTGTTCCATTGTTCTCTGCATTCAATCAACTGAAGCAAATTAGTGGTTTTTGATTTTTTAAATGAAACTTTAACTCTATCGCCCCGAAATTTTTCGTCCATCTATCGCGTCTCGCATTTCAGCCACAAGGCGCATGGCAGAGCAGCCAAGGCCAATATGGCGGCGCTCAATCAGCTGATTGTGTTTATATTTTCAATTATTCGTGTTCCGCTGTATTTCTGTGGTTTGATCTGTATATTAATGTAAATGTTTTTTTATTATTCACTAGTGATTTAAATAAACCGGTCGTTATTGATAGAATAATTGTAGTTGACAACGATTCAATGATTTAATTAAAAGCTATGGCTTTGTCATTAGTTTTTTTAAAGGTAATACCCTGTATATTATTTCACTTTACAATTCTACGATAAATTCTTATCACTTTTTGTGAACATACCATATGCCTCAACTTGATGGATTCCCAGATTATAACAGAGATAGTGGAGCACCTGGAGATTTAAAATGTGGATTAAAAGTACAAAAAAAAATTTAGGTAAACATTGTCATTAAATCTGAAGAATGAAATTTCACATGTACCATCTGAATTCATTCACTGGTGTTGTATAGTCCGCAGTTTTCACGTTTTTAACGCTCCAGGCATTACACTACTTCATTGTTTAAGAAAATGCAATTACTTGAGAGAGAACGTATTGAAGTACTTATGATGATTGGTTTTGGAGATAGGGTGCGTTCACAAGAAGAAGTCTGCAATCTATTCAATGAAAATCATCCTGATCGTCCGCCAATTACTAGATCGACAGTCAGCAAAATTGAATCAAAATTCAGGAGATACGGCCACGTTAGAGATTTACCTAAAGGAAGACCACCGAGAGTATCTGAAGAAACAGTGCTGAACGTTCTACTAGAAACCCAAGATAACCCTCATACATCCATTACTACAATTTCCAATAATTTCAATTTATCAGTAGGGGTCGTGCATAGATTACTTAACGTAAATAAGTATCATCCCTATAAAATTAAGCTGGTACACGAATTATTAGAAGACGATTTTGACCGCAGAGTACAGTTTTGTGAGCAGATTCTTGAAATTCATAATCAACATCTAAATTTCATTACAAACATAATTTTTTCTGATGAAGCCACCTTTACTTTAAATGGCCACGTCAACAGACAAAACTGTAGGTATTGGGCGACCGAGAATCCTCATTGGATGCAAGAATGCCACACACAGCGGCCTGAAAAAATTAATACATGGGCAGCGATTGTTCGAAATCGTATAGTTGGTCCCTATTCTTTTGAAGGAACACTAAACGGAGAGGACTACTTGAACTTTCTCCAGTTCGAACTCGTTCCGGCTTTAGCTGTTTTGTTTCCTAACCCACAAGATCCTGACATACCTAATAACGAGATATGGTTTCAACAAGATGGGGCACCTCCTCACTATTCAATCGCTGTTCGACAATTTCTTGATGCAACTTTTCCCAACAGATGGATAGGACGGAGAGGTCCGATTGAGTGGCCGCCAAGATCACCGGACATAACCCCATTGGATTTTTTCTTATGGGGTTATTTGAAGTCTAAAGTTTATTTGAATAGACCAAATAATATTGATGATCTAAAAGAGAGAATCAGGCAGGAAATAAGACTTATCAGTCCAGAAGTAATTGAAAATGTGCAACGGGAAACATTGAATCGACTTCAAAAATGTCTCGAAGTAAACGGACAACAGATTGAACATATCCGTTTCTGGAAATCCATCGAGTTGAGGCATATGGTATGTTCACAAAAAGTGATAAGAATTTATCGTAGAATTGTAAAGTGAAATAATATACAGGGTATTACCTTTAAAAAAACTAATGACAAAGCCATAGCTCTTGAATGAGACACCCTGTATACAAAATTTTTATTGCGAAAAATGCCCAAATAAAAATACTAATCGACCTGTCCGAGGATTTTAACATGAAATAGAAACCTAATTTTTTAATGAATTTGTTCCTTTCATCATGAAAGCACTGTATATTCCGTACTCTAATTCGCAATTGAAAAATTTTATAATCGAATATTTTGTCTACTATTGATTTCCCATTGTCATTCACATTTTTCAATAATTAAGTTGAAAATGCAACTTTAATACCCTAAATCAAATAATTTTCTAAAAGTTTTTAGTTTAATACCTACAAACCGAAAGAAAGTTTCACTTGCATCGTGGATAATTTTTTTTTGAAAAACTTTATTTCGAGGAAAAATCGACGAAAAAAAACTTATAGTCATATGTTCGATATAAAAATAGCTTAATTGATCTTAATAGTCTTAGTACACTAATAGAGTTTAGAGTTCAATGATTGGTTTTAATGTACATGTCAATCATTCGCCTATTATGCTCACTTACATCATCATCATCTTACAATCAATAGACGGAACGTCTAACACGCAAATTACGCGGAACAAGTTGCACCGACATTATGATTTCTATGTTCATTAAGAACTCAATTAGGCCATTCTGCTTCTCGTGCTCAAAATTCAACACTGCAAAAACTTCTGATGCATTCATAATCGTTGATAATTACCTATTCAGATTTGCGCTAAAAATAAAACATGTTAGTTATTTCCTGGTAATTTCATCATTGATAATAGCATATTATGTTACTTGAAATTGAAGGCGTTCATTAAAGGAGTTCAGAAGCTTGTGCAGCCGAAGTTTAATCAAGTGTGCTTAGCACCTAGGTAGTATTTTACTCTGACTAATATATCTTCGAAGGTCAAAATAAAAAAATTGACGACATTTTAACTTAAAATATAGTCATATATTTAATCAAATGTGCTTAGCACCTAGGTAGTATTTGCTTCCATCTTCCATCATACAATTTATGACTTTTCAACTTTCAAAATGACAATTCAGAGTTTCTAACTAATCAATACGACTGCGGCAGTACATAATATCAAGTGTGCTTAGCACGTAAGTACTTTTTACCTCCATCTTATATATATATATATATTCGAAGGTCAACATAAAAAAATTACGACTTTTTAACTTTCAAAATGACAATTTACATTTTCTAACTAATCAATACGACTTGGACAGTACATAATATCAAGTGTGCTTAGCACGTAAGTACTTTTTACATCCATCTTATATATATCTTCGAAGGTCAACATAAACATTTACGACTTTTTAACTTTCGGAATGACAATTCAGAGTTTCTAACTAATCAATACGACTGCGACAGTACATAAAATATAGTTATATATTTTTATTTCATTTGAACTAATTTATCCACTATTTTTTGTAAGGGTCGTTTTAATATCACGTCTCCGTTTCCACCTAGTGAGTTTGGATCAAATTGTAGGCGCACCCTCGTTCTTTTCATGCATAAATTCATGAAACTCCACGAGACTTAAGTGAAACGAACAATAGGAGGCACGAGAAACAGCATTGTTCTGAGAACCCTTACTAACACAAATTTATAGCGTTTCACTTGAAGACTTGAGAACTGAAGAGGTATTTGAATTATTTATTATACTAGTTCTTGAAATGAATGATCTATTCATCAATAGATCAAGTCAGGTATTAATAATATAAGCAATCCCAGATGTTATTTCACCATTTATTTTATCTTTTTTTTTCCAAATACTTTGTATTTAGATAGGGTTTTGCTTTCCATGTTTGCCTATAAAGATGTATTTTTTTGTAAAAACGCATTTTTACACACAAAAAAACTATTCATGATAGCCTCCTGTCCGATCTGATTACAATTTCATAGAACGCCATCTCGTAAATTTTTGTGGTACTTATATTGTTGCCGATGGATGATAGTCAACTGTTACCTTAAATGTTTGTGAGATGGCGCTATTTCCAAGTGTTGGATGTTTTTATTTTGGTTAGACCAAGTGTGCGGCGCGCCCCCTGGGGGGGCCCGAGTATATCCAAGTGAAACTATTAAAAAAAATTGTTAAACTAACTGAAAGTGAAATACACACAAACAAAGACAACAAAAAAACCTTTTTTTTAGGTCGTAGCATATCTAAGAGAAACTATCAATCAAGAAAATGGATAAACTGACCTGCACACACAAACCAAACAAAAGAAATTGGACCGCGAATCCTAAAAGGTTGAGAAACGCTGGGTTAGACCCAAAATGCTGTTTATTTTTCATTTATAGTATTAAACTTTTGAACAAAATATTTTTCTTTAATTTACGTTCGTATCTAAATATATTTTCCGAAATAACACAATTTAAAAAAAAAAATACCGAGCGAAGCTTAGTTGCACAGTTACTGGAGATCAATAGAAATGTTTTCACATTGAAAAAAAATTTACTTCACAAGAAGAAAATATAAGTAAATCAATCTGTTGGGTGGTTTGGCATTGTTTGAGATTGCAAACTTCTCGAGAGTCTTGTTACATAAATATTGCACAGTATGTACTGCACGCCGTATCCTACAGAAGAACGTGTTAGAGCTTCCGGTGCACGTTCCATCAATACGATGTTATATTTTCCTATTTCCTTTTACTATTATTGAATGAAAGGAAACATACTAAGAGTATATATCGATTAGAGATTCTGAGAGTGAACTTAGAAGACAATATTCATTTTTAGTTACACAGTGATATGAATCTAATTGGATTATATTCTTCTGTGGCAGATGACATTACCTGAATTTAAATATTACATTTTTCCTGATTTTCTATCGGAAATGTCATAATAGTAATAGTCTTGGTACAAGAAAATGTCTATTTCATTTTTAAAGAGTTCTAAAATAACTTTTTGGGATCTCTATAAAAAAGGTTTTTGTGTAAATGAATTTGAATATTTTTTTGACTCTGGATTGAATTTAAAAGCGTAAAAATCATTGCGCTTAAATATTGTACAGCAGCTATAACAGATAATCATACATGTATAGTTGCTATATAAAAAATAAGTATTCAGGTGCCATCAATATATTGAGGTATAAATTGGGAGTAAGAAACGGAAGATTAAATAAACGTATAGCTTTCATTAAATATTGTGAATGTTTTTTGAAAATATGAAGATGAGTACCTTAGTTGCAGATATTAAACAAAGTTATGCTGTAAATATTTAGAGTCTTTGTGATAAAAATAGTGAATGGTACATTACTCAGCTTGATCTAGAAGATTATTTCGGAAATCTACTCCAGAATATTCTGCAAGCCCTGTGATGAAAACTTCTGGATATTAGTCATCAACACCTGCAAGTTTTCTTATAATAAAATGACGCAGCTGAATTGCTTTTATCATTTAAGGTAAAGATCTTATAATGATTGATGAATTGAATAAATTGTTGAAGTGAAGGGTAAATAATGTTGTTGAAAGGGCTTCTAAGTATACCAGCGTTTGTATTGAAAGTATCTGAGAAACCCTTAGTTAGAAAGCTTCTATTCAGTCATAAGAGTTATACCATATCATATGAGATCATCTAGAATATCCATTAGCAAGCTTTAGTATTCTTTAAAATTCAAAAATGATGAAAATAATCGAAACACAAATACAATTAGTTCAAGTATCATTGTCATATTAATATATTATCATATGTTTCGGATTGCCCATCACTTTCTTAAGAATATTCCAATATTAAAATGGACTGAAATGAAAGTCTTTTTTACCTCAATATGATATTCAATACTGGGGAAGTCTATCTGTTCATTAGAAATGGGAGATTGTTTAATGAACTTTCGTTATTTTCATCATTTCTACAATATCTAATTTTTTAATTTATCACCTAGGTTGTAACAGTTCGCTTTTATTTGTACTTATGTAGTGATTTTTATTCAAGTTATGTTCGTGAAAACCAGTTGAGATTTGTTATATAGAAGAACATTAAAAATCTCTTTTAATCGAACAAAACTCAAATTGAACTATCAGCAAAAATAATTTAGTACAATATATTCTAATAATAATGAAATTGGAAATAATAATAACTTTCTATATAGATATACCAATTAGTTGAGACGTTGGTTCGACAAAATAATCAAGTACAAAAGAAATACATTTGATTTTTAGGCGAATACGGGGATAAATACAACTTAACTCTAATAAAACAAAAATTGGACTTGTTTTTTCATCTCCAAGGACCTACAGTTTAACGCCGGTTCCGAACAGCCAATGGGCTTGAAACATAGTCATTACCAAACAGTTTATTATATTTAAAACCTCTAAATTTCATGGGACATGCACACTTAAAGAATGAAGATTATGGAAATCAACTTGGCTCACAAAAAGAATTCATCCATCTGCTATGAGCAGGTGAATTTAAGTCATCGTGTTGTAATAATATCTCACTATTCGTAGATTTCCGGACGTCCAATTTTTATAAAATATAAAGAGTAAAGTTGTTGTGTGTGAAGAATTAGAAATTTTAAAAAGATAAATAAGTTTAGTAAAAAATAATAAATTGAAATGAAAATCATTCGTATCTGAAGAAATTAAATGAAATAATTAAATAAATTACAAGTTCAAAATATAAAAATTCAAAATATAGCTGAAAAAATAAATTCAAGTTCGTAGATAACTAAATAAATTAAAATGGAAATTGCACGTAATTGAAACATAAATAAAAACAGATTATTGAATAAATAACAAGTTCAAACAATGTGGATACAAAAATTGCTGAAAAAATGAATTCAAATTAGTAAATGCATGAATAAATTGAAATGAAAATTTCCGTATCTGAAAAATGAATAAAATGAGATGAGAAAATGAATGACAAGTTAAAATAATAAAATAATTGATATTGAAATGTGTGGATAAGAGTTTTTACGAGATTGTAATTAAAAAAATTAAAAAAGCCAGAAGTAAGTAACTTCTGGGATTCGAACCCAGAAATACGGCGAAATGTGTCAGGGAGGTGGGCAGCTTGAGTTTGTGATTAACTCCTTCAGCCAGATCAGAGGCTACACTTGTATGTACAAGTGCATTAAGGATAGATGAGACGGGATATTTATGGAACATAGTAAGTGTGGGTAGGGTTCAGAGGATTATTACTGGCCCAGCATTCGCCTTATAAGTTTGCAAGCAGTGACTTACATTACCATGAGGAAACCTCTGAAAAAAACTTATGGCAGACCAGTCGGCCCCGGCGTTTGAACCCGAGACCTCCCAAATACTAGCCAGCGTACGCTAAGTACTCGACTAACTAGCTTGGTAGTAAGAGTTGCGCAAGCGACCCGTTTTAAAAACTCGCGATGCCTACTTCCATGTCAACTTTCCTGCTCACTGTCGCGGAATTGACTTGACTAGATGGGGCTCAGTACTTAGACCACTCGGTCTTCAACGCAATATAAAAATTAGACGCAAGAGTGTATATAACGAGAGGATAACGTATCGCCACGCTATATAATTGAATATAAACCTACAATACGTAGTCATTATTTTATGGAACAAATTTGTAAAGCTTTATCTTTTCATTATGCCATATCTGATTCCTATCGTAATCTGTTCTTTCATGCATATAACTTATACAAAATTATTTCGATGTTTCACATCTGACGTTTTCGAGTTGCTTGTACATGAATTAATGAGTACATATAATGCATTGGCGATTGACGTGGCGGAGTGGGATCAGAAAGAGAAGGGATGAGAAAACGGAAAGAAAGAGGGAGAAAGAGAAAGGTATACAATATTCGCTTGTGTTAACGAAGAACGTGACTTTCGTCACTCTTTTAGTCTCGTATATTTTTCAATTTGGTCCCGCAGCGAAATCCATATCTCCTCCAAGCCTGCTGTAAGGATCTTCATTCCAATAATGAAATTGAATATAAATGATGTTTCGGTCTCAAACCGTTCTCAAGAGAAAATCAATACTTCCAGAAGTTCACATGATTGATTTTAATTTAGATAGCGTTTTCTCATTCATCACATTTTGCGATGTCGATCCTTGAAAAATTCAAAATTGAAGTGACCCTACCGCTGTTACTTCACCCCGTACACATATTGCGTGGTATTCAATTAAAAGAGCGTTCCATTGAAGTTCAAAGCTGAAGAAGACTCTTCATGATTGAGTCTCGTACAATCGACAGATCGTGATTGCGAGTTGATTGTCTTTGACACTTCCACTTACTTACCTCATGATGAAATTTTCATGTAATTCGCAATTTACTGTTACCCAATCAAAACTTCGATTCCCTCATCGGAAAAATAATCCATAATCTCGTCGTACGAAGTGAACTATGGTCCCGCTTTTCCCATCGTGTCCCCCCATCACGACCCGAAAACTATGTGAATGCCAATACACCATTAAATTATTATATTTGCCGAGCGGGACAGGAAGTCATGGCGTTTGCGACGTCGGTATACATGGCCGCATTGAGGAGGGGCAACCGGGGACTCCACAAGAGAGTCCCCTCACTATCGCAATTTTTTCATAGAATTTATTAAATTTTTTAATTTTTAATTTTCAATTATTTTTACAAAAAAAATACTGATAGCAATAAAAATTAATTATAAAATTGACAAGTAGTTACGAGGTTACAACCCTCGTACTATGTGGGTCATTCTACGATAAGAGGTAATGTGCACGGCAATCGATATAAAATACCTTTCATATTTTATATCTTGCCATTTTATACAATAAATCTCAGCATCTTGATGTAGTTTATCGATTATATCATGATTGAATACCCAATTGAAGCACATTTTCGTCAAATTACTCATTTAAGCATGAAGAAGTCTCTACCCTGGCATGTCCCCTTGACGTTTTTTGTTGAAAGTATATAATGTTGAAGGTACATAATGTAGACATGATATAACTTCTTTTTCGTAGTTGCCCAGTTAAATTATATTTAACACAAATTCAAATAAGTATACTCAAGTATTATGAAGAAAAAATACAATAATATTTGTTAAGTTTTAATAATTTTTAAACATTACTTTTGTCCCGCTTTTTTTGTGTATCTACCCTGGCAAATTCCGATCCGCTAAAACAAAACAAATATCAAACGGCCATTTTGCAAATGGCGCTCAATGGCACTCATTGACGACAATTTAGTAATACCAAATAAAGAAGCGGTTCAATGGTAGTTATATGTTAATTGGTGCGACGCAACACTGGGGTGCAATTGTTTTAGCAGGGTGAACGTGTCTCTCCACTGGTAAGTCGTACTATTTATATAATTTGCTTAATTTACTTAGCATTAGTTGTTTGAGTTCAACAATAGTGTGATAGTTAACGTGTGACATAATATTAATCCAAAATTAAAGTGCGTTAATAAAAAAAATTCAGTTTAGGAAGAAAACGCCCCTACCCTGTTGTATTTCCCCTGGCGAAATTATTAACAGGGTAAGTACTGAATGACCAGAGGAGATAATTTTGATAATTATATGTTTGTATAAACTAATTTAAAGTTATTTAATGTTCTAATTCAGATATAGTTAAGTACAATGTTTCATAAAAGTTAATTTTAATAATAGTTTTATCACATCAAATCTTTCCTTCGACCAAAAAAGTCTTGATGTCTTTACCCTGCCTTATGTATTTTCCCTGGCTACCTAAAAAAAAAACTAAAAATGTATAAACTGACTTGCCCTTACGTAAATGCGCACTTAGAAGAAACTAATGTCGTAATATGCGTGTTAAATCAAAAAACTCCAACTTTTTTCCGTGGCCGCATCCTCTATGTACTTGAGACCTCTTATCGTAGAATGACCCATGTACAAAAATACATCATAAAAATCATAATATTCACTCAATAAAATATATTTTATTAGCTGATACAAACAAAAAATATTACGAAAAAAGCTAAAGTCGTCTCAAGTAATGACTTAAAGTAGAACGAAAGTTTTTTAATTGTCGCCCAGTAAATTAAGAAAAAAGAACGTGTTTCGTCGGGGATGGGGGGGCTTGCTGCAGCTTGAATTTCTCGAATTTTCATTGCAAAATTGATATAATGAAACTAGATATAGTCTGTCCAGTCTAAGTTGGCGTGTACGTCATCAATTGTATATGACGTAGATCGTGAACACTGTTGCCAGACATAATAAATAATCTCAAGTCTAAATAGCTAACCTAATTTTCAATAATGACATGACGGGGATTTTTAGCGGTAAATTCAAATTAACCAGTATTCCCTACCAGAAGTGTCACTTTATCTATTATATTTTACGATGAAAGCACTACTATACCATACCTGTTGCGAGTGCTGAAAGTGGGACAAGGAAGTAAACAGAAATAATACCAATATATGCTGTTGAACAACGTTTATTGAATATTGAATAACCTGAAGCTAGCCAAATAGTTATTCCGAATTGTTCATTAAATTTTAGAATGTTAGTGTAGGTACTGTTTGTCTTTTATTTATAATTAATAAAAATAAATATCTACTCTAATAATCTTACAACAAAATAAAATTTTATCAAAAAAACAATATGGAATTATTAAAATTTTGGGAACTAAAGACGCTTTAGAATTTATCACTGATTTGTTGTGCTCCAACTCAGATATAAGTAAACCTATAATAATTGCATTCTTAGCCTTGTCAAAAGCTTTTGACACAGTCAACCATGCAATTCTATATTAGAAACTTTTCCAACTATGTTAAGAGGCAAAGCTCTAGACTTAATTATGTTATTTATCTGAAAGATACCAAAAAAAACAATTATTGTTATGCAAAGTGTAATCAACTTGACACGTACCTGACTAAATGTCAAAATCAAAAGAAACAATGTTCATATCAAAATACACTTTTGGCAATACCATGCAATATTTGGAGGTGTCAAATAATCCCACACATTCAAAATGAAACCAACCTATCTCACAGTCTTCTCCATCACACTGAATCATAGGTCTCCCATTCAACTACGCTATGACAAATACATCAATGATTTACTTATTATATATATATATATATATATATATATATATATATATATATATATAGTATATATATATATATATTTATTAGATTGGTTTCTAGTAGATTCTTCAATGTTTATAATTTGTTCGTAATCTAATGATAAATTTATTGTCTTGGATATTTTAAGAAGTTATATATATATATTATATAAGAAGTAATATATATTGAGCTGCAAATAAAATTGCACCCACATGACTGCAAACTTCACTGTGTCCTGCCATACATGTGCAATGTGCTGTTGATACACTACCATCTTTGGCCATGATGCACCAAACTTCCAATGGTTTTTCATTTGCTCTCTGAGAATGTTTGACCTAAAAAATACAAAAATGTACAGAAATATTGACAAGATATTTTAAGGTAGATATAGATGTAAAAGATATTGATGTACTTCATAATATGAAATCCAACATGAAACGCTCAAACATTATAAAGAGCACAAACAACAGTTGACTACTGCAATTATATCTGCTCATGCAGTTCAAAAGAACATACCTTTCCTACTAAAATGTAGAAACCATTCACCATCTTTGACCCCACATTTACAACAAAGCCCGACTCAAAATACTTAAATGATTGCAAGCTTTTGTATGCCTTCATTTGCTTAATTTCCATTGTCTATTCATCATCAGAATATTCTGATGACAAACTATCGTTCAAATTAAAAATTACTGGAGCAATATTGGAAGAGTCCAAGTGCTTCTCTCTATTCCACCACTCTGAATTAATGTTTTCTGTATGCTGTACAGTATTTCTCCACATTTCTACCGACACATGCTGCACCGCCTCTCTCCACATTTGAACAGCATTTTCTCGACCACCACCATCTCGGCCAATGTGTGCATTGTAATAATGTTTACATATGCCCCATATATTCACAATTGCATCGAAAATGCAATGGTACGGTGGAAGTCTCAAAACTTTATGGCCATATTGCTCAGCTAGTTGGTCAGCTAAATAAATATTTTTTGGTTGGTTTCTGCAAAGGAAACGTTGAGCTTTAAAGGTTTTGTTCAATTTCAATTATGTAATGGCACGAAAGTTTAATATACTCACATTTTAACCAACTGTAGCAATTGAGGTTTCAAAAAGTGTTCTTCATAATGTATATTATTATTTGTGAGCCATGTTTTAATTTCCTCCTTTTTCCAGTTATTTTTGAGAATTTGTTTGCTAATTGTGCTATGATAACTAGCATTATCCATTATTATTAATGAAGGGTTCTCAAGTTTTTGAAGCAGTTGGAATTCAACCATTTTAGGAAGTTATCTTCATTCATCTCACCATGATAATCTGGATTATCAGATTTTCCAGAAAACATGAGGAGAGCCTCTGGTATCCAACCTCTAGAAGTGCCTGCATGTAATATTATATATCTGCAAAATAATAATGTGGGATTTCAGTTCAGAACAAAAGTCAATTTGTATATCAATTATGGTAAACACCTTACCAAAACTTTCCTTCTCAACTCATCTTAGCTGAATGCCATAAGAAGTAAAAAACAATCAACATATAAAAACCTAAGTATTGGCAATAATCAAACTATTTATAAAAAGTACGGAAACCCAAAATTGAACATTCGATCTGGCATTATTCACAATAATTGTAGCTCACCTTTTCCCGTCAACTTTTGTCTTTCTAACACTTTCGACATTAGAGTCCTGCCAGGAACGTGTATTTATTCCATCTCATCATGTCTCATCAATAAAAACACATTCATAAAGTTTGTTCTCCATATTCCTTGTATATTCAAGTAGAAATTTAATTCGGGCATGGACAATATGATCTCGTTCCATTATACCACGTCTTCAAACTGGAATCCATATTCATCGATCGATAAATCAAACTTTTAATTACAAAATCTTCTTGTTTACTCGGCGACTGTCAAACGAGAAATGGCGATTACCGGCGAGTTGGTCGAGAGGATCCGACAACATCGCAAATTTTTCAATTAAATGACAACTTAATAAAAATTCAACGTATTTTCATTACTCGGAATGTTAATTTTTTTTGAGAGATACATAAGATTTGATATGTTAAGAACATAATATTTGTCGAAATGGACGATACGGTCTTTATCAACATATAACTACTTTTTCAGAAAATTACTTACGACAGATATTAATTTTGACCATTTCAAATTTTATTTATTTGGGTAGGCAGCATTGGGCCATTATTTGCGCATGACTGTGACGCACACGCCAACTTAGACTGGACAGACTATAACGCACGTATGACTTAAAACGAATAACAAATAAGTTTAAACGAAATTCCCACTCGTTCAGTATTGATGAACTTCGTTCCAAGTTCGCCATACATGTCGTTGAAAAATTTGATAAACTTGAAAAAAATTAGGGGGGCTTCACTACTTTGTTGCCCCAAGGCCTCAGAACCACTAAATCCGGCACTGTAACTATCTGTCTATTTTTCTCTATGAAATGTCACGACTCTGTGGCCGATAGTGATCGTCCCGGACACGGTATTGAATTTATGATCGTGGCTTTTAATTATGCTCAAACTGAGGCCGAGTCTGTTGTAATAAGTTTTGCAACAATATCGTTGTTATTACATTGGACCCTCTTCCCATTGTTCCGAAGGTTTATACTGCAATCCCAGTGGAATCGCATAACAAAGAAAGGGGAAATCGTTCCGAGTCAACAGTCTGTTGTTTCCGTCAGCCGATAATAGGAAAGAAGGTGGGATTATATAGAATCGAAATCTTCATAACGATAATTTATTGTTCCACTCTACGAGGGTATTTATTGGACTGCCTTTTGATCAAGGCAATATTTACCTTTCACGAAAATACTTGCGAAAATAATTGATTTGGGAAAACAAGAATAGAGTTAAAATGATAATTTACGTAACAAGTAAGAAAAATAATGTTTTTTTGGACGAGGAGACAAGCTTCAAGGATTCATAACCTATCATTTCAATGAATTCATAACCCATAAGGAGCTCTAACAGTTTAATCAATTCATAACCTATCTTCTTCTTGTGGTGCCGTACCCGGTTTAGGGTGTGGCGACCTCTCGACAACTACTCGTGCTGTGCGTGATACAGCGATACACGAATAGAAGGGACCTACAGTTTTACGACGGTTCCGAACGTCTTTACAGAGAGGCTTCACTAGGCAGAATACTGCTCGGTGGTTTGCCATTGCCTTCCGAGAGGTGGCTCCGCATAATTTCGTTTTTCCGGCCGGGATTCGATCCAGCGACCTTCTGTTCAGTAGCCCAACGCACTGACCACTGAACTACGGAGCCATAACCTATAAGCAGGTCTAATATTTTAATTAATTCATAACCTTTCATCAGGTCTATTATTTTAACTAATTCATAACGTATAAGCACGTCTTTTATTTTAATTAATTCAAAACCTATGAACAGGTCTTCTTTAATACTATCTATAAATTTGTTTTGAATTGTTAGAACAACCATAGTATTGAATTATTTTCGAAAATGACAATTTATTTTGACGTTAACAGAAATAAAACTCAGAACCCATTTAATTAAAAATTTGAAATTTCAATGTATGAAATGAAAGGGATGGAAGCAAACTTGAAATAAACCGTTTATTTTAATTTTTTTATTTATTATTAAAGTAAAAATACAACTTAGTATTTTGTGTATATTTCGAGTGCCTACCTGTTGTCATTGTTGATACTGAGCAAAAAAATCGCGTTTGTTGTACAGGAGTCCCCCTTAAATATTTATTTTGTTTTGTATTTAGTATTTGTTGTTATAGCGGCAACAGAAATACATAATTTGTGAAATTTTCAACTGTCTAGCTATAGCGGTTCTTGAGATACAGCCTGGTGATAGACAGACGGACGGACAGACAATGAAGTCTTAGTAATAGGGTTCCGTTTTTACCCTTTGGGTACGGAAACCTAGAAATATTGCTGGAAAACCCATGTTTTTCCATTCTGTTACTCACCCATCTGTAATTAATTACAAATATGTAGTATCTGTAATAAATATTATCAATATAATTCTGAGAACACCATTAAATTCATAAGGCTCCCATTTCTCCAGGAATCTAACTCAGATCTTACGGCTCATGAAGCCGGTAGTTACCTTCTTTTATAAGATTTTTCTTTCCAAATGCATTCATTACATTAAGAACTCACTTTTATATTAATGCCTAATCTATGGGCGAATTTTCATTAGAGATTACTCGGAATTATAGTTACAAATTAGATATATAAATCTCCTCTTAAGTACGGCATCTAACAACTTTCCCCAAGCAATGCAACATATCTTAAGTTCTTAAGAACGTTATTTTTCAGTAAAATGGCAATATCGACGGAATCGGAACGGCTCCTCTAGATTTATAAACGTCTGGCGGCGTAACGTAGAAAATTTTATTTTATTGATCTAAAAATACTTTAGCGCGGTTAAATAAAGATAAAATATAGGTGTTAGTACTATTTAGTTTTCATTCCATAGATTATCCATTAAACTGTTTGCGACGATCGTTTTTCGAACCTAGTTTCAAATGATGCCGTTATCTTGCGACGTGTGTCTTTCATTACAACGTACACTGATTATGAATATGAATTTCTATGTTCTGTAAATAAAGGAGGTAACTGTCAACTGTCAGCGTGGATGAGAAAGTGTAATTATAGGGGACGCAACCTCTGTCTCGAAGCACTAGTCTTGATTATAGCTCTGACTGTGAAAAATGTTTATTTGAACTATCGACAACCAGAACTAAAGTCTATATACTTGACGAATTAATAAGAATATCGAATTATGCGATTGTATCTGTGATCATACATCGGTCATTAGAGATATCTCGTCATTTGATACTTGTTTCTGAGCATGTAATGAATATTTTGTTTTTTCAATAATAATGTAAGTTGTTGGTTTTTTCAAATGTAAATTCCGGTAGTGCTGGGAAAAAGACAGAAAACATCGATGTTCTGAAAAAATCTGCTGTGAAACGTCGATTCTTCTCAAACATGAACAGATTGTCGAAAATTTAAGAAAAAATCGTTAAATAGAAATACTCGAGCGCGTCAGATATTAATAGTTTATACACCCCACATGTCTCTGATAACGAAGGTAGGTTAATCTGCCGGTTTGCATGGTGGGGGTAACCATACGAAGGGGTTGAAAATTGAAAAAAAAATTATTCGAGCGCGTTAGATATTGAGAAGAGATGTTAAGTAAACCCTAAAGGAGCTCCTATTCAAAAGACTGACGATTTGGACTGGACCAAAACTCATGGCCGATATTCGAAAATTCAAAAAAAGTCACTTCAAAATTGAATCTGATCGGCTGCCCTGAACGAACGCCTCCATGTCAAGGGTTCATCTATGGTGGGGATACTTAACAGGATGCAGGGGTTTCCCCTATATGTTATTCTGCCGAGCTTGAGTAGGTAAAATACAAAATCCCCACTTGGCTCATCTACTATAATATCGATGGTTATAATCTCTGACGTCGATGTCAAAACATCGAAAATCGATAACCAGACATCGATGTTTCAAAAACATCGATAAACATCGCTCAGTACTGGTTTCCAGCGAATAAATCAGAAGTTTCTGTGGTAAACTTCTATATTAATTATAACGGTAATTCATTATGAAGCCTCTGTGATCATATAATCTCTGATATTGAATAAAATAATATTTAATGTTTTCTCCAGACATTATTGACCCACTGTACTATTTCTAAGAACCCTTTAAAGTATTAATCATGTATTTAAAAACATTAATTCGATCAAATTGTAAAACGTATATGAATTTTCTTGCGCATGAAAAGACTAGTATTGATCTTTTTTCTACTGAATTCTTCCTTAATCTGATCTTTTGAATATAAATTGTTCTCGCGTGCTTTCAATAATCTGAAAGTATCCACAAGCCAAAATCTTTCGTCTATTATCTACACGAAAATGGTTCTGACTTCGAAATTCTAAACGTAGCTACTCCAGTGGCTTCCTTGATAAAATTACCGAACAAAATGGAACTAATCTTCAATATGAAATTAGGAATAAACGCTGGAAGTAATTATTTTCTATTTAACGATTTATTGTTGGTATACATCTGATAGAAAATATCGCTTAATTAACGGTTGAATATGATATTCATGTGATTTAATTAACCATTTCTAACACTGTGTGAGACTCAAAAGTGGACAGAGGATAGTTTACTGCTTAATAAAGAATTAATGCTCTTCATATTTATGTAATCTCTTCTACTAACCCTCCTGAGGCAAGTTGAAGTTAACGAAGGGATGAAGGAAGTTATTAACTTTTTCCCCATGAATCCTTCGATAATATGCCTTTCATAAATATCTATTTGATAATAACAAGAAATTGAATAATATTTTGTAAAATCACGCTTGAATAGCAAACCGAATTAAAAAGTTGAAAATAATTTATTTGATTGAAAAAAAAATTGGGGAAGTGCATCGTGGTTGAGGAAAAAAGTTGGAACCAACGAAGAAACGCGCCTCAACATCAACCCAATCCACGCACCAAATTTCAAGCCTCTACTTTGAAAAAAAAATCGCGAAGTGCATCGTGTACTGATAGCGAAGCAGGTCGTGATGCGATTTGACCGGAATAGTCTCCGCGGGAGGGCAGCGCGAATAAAATCTTAGAAACTACCCAAAGGCAATTCCTCAACATTAACTCGATCTACGTACCAAGTTTGAACCCTCTAACTCAATCTGCAGAAGCTGTGGACTTTTGTGGCAAATTTTCAGCAATAACGAAAAAACAAACACGAAATATCGACGTAAAAATGGTGGCGGTTGGAGATATTTACTCAAATTTTGATACTTTCGTTCTGCAACGAGAATAATATATATATATATATATATATATATATATATATATATATATATATATATATTATATATATATATATATATATATATATAAATATATATATATATATATATATATATATATATATATATATACCGGGTGTCCACGGAAGGTGGCTCGCCCCTATAACTTTTTTGTTTTCGGAGATCATGAAATGAAATTTAGAGGATCTGTTTAATGCATAAAACTGCATTTTTTTGACAAGCAACTCAACTGCATGCAACTTCCGGTTTCACCGGAAATGACATAAACTTCAGATTTTCAAATGGGACACCTGGTATATTTTAGGTTTTTTTGTCTCCATATAACATTTAGAATACAACCATGTATCATTTGTTACTTTTTGTGTAGTTGTTTTTATTTATTTTTCGAAATAAATTTATATTCTAGAGGTCTATGGATGCGTTCAAACAACTGATATCGGTCCTTAAATGTTTGTTAAAATACAACTTCACTGTTTTTGATCAAAATGGTTCAGCTATGTGATGTTTAATTTTAAAACTTGTATTACCTACTATTTTTTTTCGAATGGCAACATGGTGGCTCTTCGGGAAAAAAAAAGATAATTTCATTACGATTAATTTGATACCACACTCTAGGTATTAGGCTGAAAGAAAACTTCCAATAAAAACCTGAAATCCCATAACCTTAGAACTTTCTTCAAAGGAAGAATCTTATTGATATTAAAATAACATTTGAAATCATCGAGTAACCTGTGACCAACACAAATGAAACAAAATAAGTCCGAAGCCACGCCCACAAATCTACGTCCCAGGGCGGTAAACGCATCTATAGCCCTCTAGAATAAATATTTCTTTCGAAAAAACAAATGAAACAACGATTACAAAAAGTAACAAATGATACATGGTTGCATTCTAATTGTCATATGAAGACAAAAAAACAGAAAATATACCAGGTGTCCAATTTAAAAACAGAAAGTTTATGTTACTTCCGGTAAACCGGAAGTTGCATGAAGTTGAGTTACTTGTCAAAAAATGCAGTTTTATGCATTAAACAGATCCTCCAAATTTAATTTCATTATCTCCGTGAACAAAAAAGTTATAGGGGCGAGCCACCTTCCGTGGACACCCGGTTTATATATATATATATATATATATATATATATATATATATATATATATATATATATATATATATATATATATATATATATATATATATATATATATATATGTATGTTCTCGGGATGAACCGCGTAAAAGATTTGAAAAATCTTGTGGAGTAGGCAGATTGAGGCCACGTATCTGAATTATTTCCCCTCTAATTCTCCTGAAGATGACTTCGCAGAAGGAGCCGAAACGTCAAGATTTTTCAAATCTTTTACGCGGTTCATTCCGAGAACCAAGTTTTTCAAATACTCCCGACCGCGCGGAAATCTTTCTGAATATATATATATATATATATATATATATATATATATATATATATATATATTTTATTTATATATATAAATATATATATATATATATATATATATATATATATATATATATATATATATATATATATATATATGCTACTTAAAAATATATATTTCATTTTTGATGATAATTTTTTCTGGTCTATCTAGAAAGAAGTGTTAATAAAATAAAATTGTTTTATTGAACAATTCTAAGTCTTATTATTTCTTGTAAAACAATAACTGTTTGTCTAACTACAAAAACAATTAGTTGATAAGTTGACAAAGTTTATCTTTACTTTCAAGGCGCTCACGACTCTCTAACCAATAAAGTGATAGTGTACACCTCTCCACTAGGTAGCACTTACCCTTCTCATAGGCCTGTTGTTATAATTGAACTACTTACTTCCAGTATTCATTACATTTTACATCTTATAGCCGTTTTCCGGGACATCAACAAAACTGGGCGGGACACCGGGACAAAAACAAAATATTGCGACTGTCCCGGTCAAACCAGGACGTATGGCAAGCCTAATATATATATTATATATATATATATATATATATATATATATATATATATATATATATATATATATTATATATTATATATTTAAGGTTCTAGATTCCTCCATTCCGTTACTTGCGAGGCTTGAAAATAGGTTTGAAAAAATTTAAAAAATTTCCCATATTAAGTGTCCATTATACATCACTACATCAAAAATATGGCAAGCCTATATATATATATATATATATATATATATATAATATTATATATATATATATATATATATATATATATATAATCTCTTGATAATTATTAGCAATAACAGGCTGGTTTAATCTGTAACAAAACTCGAGATTTTATTGAACAATGTTGACGTTTTCACCTTACGATATTTTGAAAAAATTTAAAATTATATATATATATATAATATATATATATATATATATATATATATATATATATATAGCAAACGTTGTTCTACCATATGAATTATTTTTATCTATCTATCTATCTAGATAGTTATCTATCTTTCTATCTACTTATCTATCTATCAATCTATATGACCCGGCAAACGTAGTTCTGCCATATAAATTATTTTTATCTATCTATCTTTCTATCTATTTATCTATCTGCCGATGTATCTCTATCTATCATTATATCTATCTATCAATCTATCTGACCCGGCAAACGTTGTTTAAATTATTAGAATGGCTATTAAAAAATATGGGTTGTTGATAGAAGGGTGAAAATTTAGGGTTTTTAGAATTTTTTCAATGCAACATCATAAAAAAATAACATTAAAAAATTCTGTTCAAAAAATTTATAAAAATGTTTGGGGTCCACCCGGATTACTAAGGGGTATGAAAAATATATCACGACCTTTTCTCAGACCAGCTATTGTTATTTTCGACTGCAATCGTTCCCTATTGCGGATCTGTGGATAAAATCTAAAAAAATGAAAATCGTGATACAAAAATAGGAGTTGATCGTGGAAGGGTGAAAAATTGAGAGTAAAATAAATTTTTTTTTATTCATATAAGTCATGACAAAATAAATTAAAAATCTTGCCTAAAAAAATGAAGTTTATAATTAACAAATAGAAATTAGGGGTTGATCGTAGTGGGGTGAAAATTTAGGATTGTATGTATTTTTGGATGCTGTATCATAAAAAAAATAGAAGAGAAAATTTTGTCTGAAAAAAAATTAACATTCAGGGGGATGAAAAATAGATGCTGTCCGATTCTCAGACCTACCCGATATGCACACGAAATTTCATGAGAATCGGTCGAGCCATTTCGGAGGAGTTTAACAAATAAAAAATAGGGGTTGACGGTAGAGCGGTGAAAATTTAGGGTTGTATGTATTTTTGAATGCTGTATCATAAAAAAAATGAACAGAAAATTCTGTCTGAAAAATAAAAAAAATTAATTGATGGGCATAATTAATTAACATTTAGGGGGATGAAAAATAGATGTTGGCCGATTCTCAGACCTACCCCATATGCACACCAAATTTCATGAGAATCGGATTTCGGAGGAGTTTAACTTCTAACACCGTGACACGAGAATTTTATGTATTAGATATATATATATATATATATATATATATATATATATATATAGACATGAAAATTTTTTCTAAAATCGTTGTCTAGAAGGTCTAAAACAGATTGAAAAACTACTCCGGTGCCTGACTGCTTTCCTTCGATACACTGCAATAGTATGTACTTTAAAGCATAAAATACGACTAAAACTACTCCTGCACGTGACTGTACTGTTGACTTTCGATACTCTGCAATGGTCTATTATTTTGGGGAAAAATACGACTAAAAAACAAGCGCCCTCAAACTCGTAAAAATGTTTCGATAAACTTGAACTTCCAGGACCTGGAAAAATTCAAATCCGTCCTTTCGCTGGCAGATTAGATATAATCTCTATTATAATTTACAACCTTTTGAGTATACGTTGTAAAACGACCCGGTACAGTTAGCAAATACGATGCTATAAATGCGGCAACAGGAACCCACCATTTATTCTCAGATCTGCGGCCTTCAACGGGGCCTACAATTTATTAACTGGAATGGGTCACTTTTTAAAATTTATCACCCGTTCAGTTCGCACTAGTACCGGTGGAAATGACTGCAGTATGAGACCAAGAAACCTATGAAAAATTGAATTAGATTAACACTACAACCTCGTGTAACTGTTCTCATGGTCTCATTTGTGTCTTATAAGCAGATGTAGATAAATCGAACTCTAGTTGAATTGAAAATAATATACATAATAAAACAACCAATTGGTTGGGCCGATACTTGATAAAATTGCTGATGGTAGATCAAATAACGATTTAAGAATCATCTTTTCGTTTGGTTTAAATATCAGTGATTATATAGAAACAATAAGAAAATGTTTATATAAAGAACATGATCAATTATTATGAAATATCAAATTTATAATAATTCATTTTTTATTTGATATAACTTTTCATATATCACATATATTCATATATTTCAAAAACCCAATTAGTTTAGCCAGTTGTCAATGACTTGTCAATCCGAATTTTATCCATATTCTATATTTTATTTTCCAATTGTATATTATTTGTTGATTTTACCTCAGATACGGTTGCTATAAATACACTCATTATGCCCTAGGGCATAATGAGCGGGCATAATGGATCATAACGCCCGCTAATTGTACGAGGAGATGTGAAGCACCTTCCATTGATTAAACACTTCATAATCCTTGTCGTATACGAGTCGTATATTCACAACCGTCAAAATATCAACAAATGACATGCCTACTATGAGAAGGAAAATGGAAAGTACCTATAGGAGCAATGAACCGATTTTAAAATCGATTTTCATTATAATAAAATAATTTTTTCGTGAGAAAAATAAAATCTTGTATGCACCACGTGCGTAACTAGATCCTAACGCCCATCGGGTGTTAGGATCTATATAACGCACTTGGCACCTAAAAAACTATTGTGTTTTTCAGTTGAATTATTGTTTATTATTGTTCGGTAGGAAAAATCACCTTCGTAAGTGAAATTCTATAATATTAATATGTAATAATATAAACTTTAATATCTTCTTTTCATTTAATTTTTACTCGGCTTGTGACTTCCTTCCCCTTCCCACACATTCGAAGGAAATAATTCCATTTCTGATAACACGGTGTTTATAATCTACACTCTTGCTTATTTTCTCTAACCCAACGACGTTCGCAGCATCCGCCTTAATAGACTTTTAATGTCTCTATCATTCCCCTTCTCGAATTACACCGGTGTAACAAATATAAGTGAACGTTATCTGTGAAAATATTCGAGCTTTTGTAACGGCAAATATTTCTGAATAAATCTTCATCGAATCGTAGTTTGGAGAAGATTTGTTTTTACACGTTCGTACGGCGTTATCTCCTTAATTAGCTTTTATCTTCGATAACAGGCTCTAAAAATGCACCAGGTTATGCTTTCTAGGATTAAGGTTATCGGTGCTTCAAAGAAGTACCGAATAAACATGGATTTCCAGTCCTACATTTAGATATCCCCGGAGTAATATTTCAATTTTTTTAGAATTGTATTGTTTGAATAGTAGTTCTTGAACGTAAATCTAGGAGCAGTTTTATTTCGAAGAATACAAGCAACAATACTAAAGAGAGGTTAGGAATGTTAGGATTTAACAATTTATGGCTTAATTGATAGATGTCACTCATATTTATCTACACTGAATATAAACAAGAGTAAATGCATGTTTAATTTTGATTTTAGGAAGAATTCAAATGACCACTACATTTTAAAGGGAGAGTTGAATTTATTTCGAAAGACACCTAATGTTCTATCATAGAATCTATGAGATTAATAATTGAAGGTTAAGGAGAGTTGAGATATTTGAAAATAATAATAAGGCAACTAGCATGAAAAAAATAAATTATTAAATTTATTTTTTCAAGAATATTTCTATATATATATATATATATATATATATATAAATATATATAAATATATATATATATATATATATATATATAATATATATTAATATATATATATATATAATATAATAATTATATATATAACTATATATAAAAATATATATATATATATATATATATATATATATATATATATATATATATATAATTATTGACAAAATTTGTTTTCCAAATGTAGGGTTCAATTTTGGATTTATCATTCACATTTGTTCAACAACGGCTCTCGCTTTCAAAATTATTTTTTTAAATTACAATAAAGAATTTATATTCACAATTTTCATGACTTTTCATCCTCGTTTTACTCAAAATGTTTTCATGCAGTTTTGATACATAAAAAATTGTTTAATAAACTTGTTAAATAAAAAGAAAATATATAGGGAAATTATCTGAGGATGAGGGAATAATAATAAATGGAAAACTAATAATATAAGATTTGCGGAAGACACAGTGATTATAGAAAGCTACGCGGAAGACCTTTAAAGACTATTAAATAGAACAAGTATATTTTGTGAACAGTATGGATTGAGAATGAACATAAAAAAGACTAAAAATATGGTAATAACAAAGAAGCAATACATACAATCAAACATAAATTTACTAGATCGACAAATAGAAAGAGTTCGAAAATACAAATACCTAGGCACCTGGATTACAGAAGATAACCAAACAACAGAAATAAGAACTAGAATAGAAACAGGAAGAAATGCGTTTGTAAAACTGAAGACAATCCTCTGTTCCAGAGACCTCACAATATAACTAAGAGTGAGAGCATTGAAGTGCTACGTGTTTTCAATACTATATTATGGACTGGAAAGCCGGACACTTAAACAAGAACACATAAATAACCTGCAGTTGTTCGAAATGTGGTGTTATAGAAGGATGCTCAGGATATCATGGACATAAAGAAAAACAAACATGGAAGTGCTTCGAGAAATGGATAAAGAATACGAAGTAATTAACACCATAAACACAAGAAAGTTACAAAATCTAGGATACATAATGAGAGGGCAGCGGTAAGAGATGCTTAGACTGATTATGCAAGGAAAGATAAAGGGAAGAAGAAGCATTGGTAGAAGGAGAATTTCATGGCTGAGAAACTTGAGGGATTGGTTTAACTGTAGCTCAGTAAAACTTTTCAGAGCTGCAACACAAGAAAGTTACAAAATCTAGGATACATAATGAGAGGGCAGCGGTAAGAGATGCTTAGACTGATTATGCAAGGAAAGATAAAGGGAAGAAGAAGCATTGGTAGAAGGAGAATTTCATGGCTGAGAAACTTAAGGGATTGGTTTGACTGTAGCTCAGTAGAACTTTTCAGAGCTGCAGCAAATAAAGTAAAAATAGCAACGATGATATCCAACCTGCGATAGAAGATGGCACCCAAAGAAGAATATAGGGAAATATATTCCATTTAAGTATACAGTTTTGTTAATTTTCTCCAATCGTAGCTTTGCAATTTACAGATTAATTACAAAATTATGAGAAATTTGTAGAAAATTCCTTCTTTGAAAAGTTCAGTTTTTATTCTTTTTCTCTAGTAGTTACTGTAGAATTTAGAATTCGATGATCTACCTGAAAAACATGTTTCACTCAGAATTCTGCTGATGATAGTATTAATTATTATGCTACAGCATAATGATGAGAAATGTTCAATTTCATAAAATTGGAGATGGTTTCTTATGTTCATATCATAAAAAGACAATCAAATTGTTTTGCTCCGAGAATAGGAGTCCAAGAAGCTTGAAATTCCAATTCAAATTAGAAAACAACGGTTTCGTTTTCACTTTCCGTATTGAATTGTCTACCAATTTTACGCTCGTTAAAACTCGGGCATTGTATCTACAACTTTTCTGGTCGTGTTGCCAGTGAATTAATGAATATTGGCAGGGCCGGATTAACCCCGTCCGGGACCCTAGCAACAACCCTGGCCGGGCCCCAGGTCTTTTCAAGTTGATAAAGGGATGTAAGTAACTTCCAGATGATCGAATCCAGGTATCCTGTTACTTCAAAGTCTTATGTGATATTGCAACAACATGGTTACTTTGACTTGATGCTGCAGCATCATCTTACCTGACTCGTTAGCTTTATGGAAACGGTCTTAATAGACGAGCGGCGTACCCCCAAAATTATGACACCTACCCATAACTTTTTGGTAACCGACAAATTTTGGTACCAAAATGTTTGTTGCAAAAATATGCACAACTTTTCTTGATAAAATTTTTCGATTGGAGTGGGGGAACATTGTGTTTTTTGAGAAAAACTGGTTTTTTTTTCGAAAGTAATATCAGCTCGGATTACGATTCAACTCGCTGTCAATTTTTTCCACTTTCATATATTGAAATGAAATTTTTACGGTTTGATCGTAATATTAAGCACTTTTAAAAAATGTTTAGATTGATAACCAAAGTTGACCTGTTTTGATGTTACGTAACTATATATAATTATTTAACGAATAATCGGGTTTTTATCTTCGTCGAATAAAAGAGTCGAGGAAATTTTCAAAATTATGCTTACAATTGATAAGGTTTTAATTAATATAGTTTTAAGAAGTTTTTGGCAGAATTGCAAGAACTTGTGTTGCAAAGAACGAAATCTATAGCACTTCGAATATACTGCGCGCGATTATCGTTTGAACGTACACTCCCCATTAATTATCCTCTCACTATCTATCGCTATTAATAAATCAAATTTTTATGTAACTATCTTCTTTAAAAAGTGAATGAATGTTTTAAATAAATTTTACAGACGTTTATTATCATAAATTTTTATTATTGCTTTACATTTTTTTATATTTTTTGTATAATAAAGTTATAGAAAAGTAATATATACAAAGGTAAAGAAAAATGATATCATTTATTTGTTAACAAAATTCATTATTTAGCTCTGAATCATCACAAGCATTTTCATCGCATTGGTTTTTACTCATATTGCAACATGATTCAGAACAAGAGCATATATCACAACAGTCTAATTCAGATGCAAAACATGGGCACACAATGTTTGTACAGGGTTTATTTCTGCTTTTGCACGAACAAAAATATTTTAGCAGATATTACATCGCAGTATTATCTTCGAAATAATTTGGAAGTAATACTTCATCGTGTTGAATCCAACCATAGTTCGTTACTTCAAAAGATATCATTTCTGATAAAGTAGATTGATTCCACTCATTAATTTGCCACATAGATCTTAAAATATGTTGTTTTAATGCTGATTCCAACGGGGGCAGTTTATCTATAGGAGTATTTTTTTCAATGGCTAAACAAGATCTAAGAGAATGTACACAAAAGCTATCAGCTTTTGATTTTTTTGAGGGGGCATATGTTGAAGCTAGGAAATTACTAACAATCTTTATAGCTTGCTGTATCTGTAAATTTGTCAAATTTGAAAAAGTTCGTAAATCATTCTCACTCGTTTTTTGCAAAGCAGCGTACGCTTTTTTCTTTCCAATGGAGAGGAAATTGGAAGTAGTATATCACATCCACTTATAGCGTGAAGAGGCAGAAGTGAATCAGTGATGCTTGAACCAAGTTTGTTAGCCAAAATATGTATTGGTATGTATCTTCGTTGATTTAATAAAGGAGTTACAGTCCCTGTATAAAACCATATTGAATGATGAAGTGTTACTTCCAAATTATTTCGAAGGAAATACCGTGATGGAATATCTGCTTAAATATTTTTGTTCATACGAGAGCAGAAATAAACCCTGTACAAACATCGTGTGCCCATGTTTTGCACCTGAATTAGACTGTTGTGATATATGCTCTTGTTCTGAATCATGTTGCAATATGAGTAGAAACCAATGCGATGAAAATGCATGTGATGATCCAGAGCTAAATAATGAATTTTGTTAACAAATAAATGATATTATTTTTCTTTACCATATCACTTTTCTATGACTTTATTATACAAAAAATATAAAAAAATGTAAAACAATAATAACAATTTATGATAATAAACGTCTGTAAAATTTATTTAAAACATTCATTCACTTTTTAAAGAAGATAGTTACATAAAAATTTGATTTATTAATAGCGATAGATAGTGAGGGGATAATTAATGGCGAGTGTACGAGTGCTATAGATTTCGTTCTTTGCAACACAAGTTCTTGCAATTTTGCCAAAAACTTCTTAAAACTATATTAATTAAAACCTTATTAATTGTAAGCATCATTTTAAAAATTTCTTCGACTCTTTTATGCGACGAAGATAAAAACTCGATTATTCGTTAAATAATTATATATAGTTACGTAACATCAAAACAGGTCAACTTTGGTTAACAATCTAAAAATTTTTTGAAAGTGCTCAAAATCACGATCAAATCGTAAAAGTTTCATTTCAATATATAAAAGTGGAAAAAATTGACAGCGAGTTGAATCGTAATCCGCGCGCGTATTACTTTCGAAAAAGAAACCAGTTTTTCTCAAAAAACACAATGTTCCCTCACTCTAATCGAAAAATTTTATTGAGAAAAGTTGTGCATATTTTTGCAACAAACATTTTGGTAACAAAACTTGTCGGTTACCAAAAAGTTATGGGTTCTTCATTAACGAGAGCTCTTTTTTGGGGTACGCCGCTCGCCTATAATGAATAGGTTATAGATAAGTGATGAATGATGATCCAGGTTGCATGATGGGTTAGGAAAGAGGAATGAAACGGGACACGGTTATTTTCAATTTAATCTTGTTAAACGCAATAAAATACAATAAAAGAAAGAAAACAGTTTTGTGAAGTACAAATTGGAAAAAGTCAACTTCCAAGATATTTATTAGTTTTGTGCAGTACACTAAGTTTGAATATTATCGTCTAAAACATCTTTTGAAGTTGAACCTTTCTAATATTTTATTTTTAATGGCCATTATCGACAATGAATTCAAATGGTTCTGGGACATTGTTGAACGAAGACCGTTTATTAGTTCGACTACTCGATACTAGATGGTTCTGTATATATGAAGTATTTAATCAATTGACAACATGCGTCGAAAAAAAGCAATGATATTGTTGAGGAATTTCATACAAATTTTCAAATAAAATTTCAATTCGATGAAATTTTTTTTTCTTGGTGCGTGTAGTTGCCCCTAGTCGACGCGAGGCCCCTAGGCAAATGCGTACTCTGCCTAATGGTTAATCCGGCCCTGAATATTGGCTCTCAGATCTTCGATAATATTGAATCTGTTTAACATACTAAGTGTTATACTGCAAACATAAAATTAAGGTTTTCCATATATTTCGAAGATGTTATCATGATTAGCTTACATTGACATCTCAGTTTTACAGTATGAGGGCCAACAGCATACCATCGTACGAACCGGTTGGTTTTTCATATTGAACGTTGCCTTTGACATTGATATGATATTCGGAAACTGTTTTTTGGCTTTACTACCTCAATTTGAATTATCTTGACACAATGAACCATAAATTCTGCATTTTAAATCATTTTAATGATTTGGGTCGATTAAGAAATTCCTTATTTTTGGTTCAAACGAACTTACTAATAAGAAAAAAAGATAAATGGTGTCATGGGACACAAGGTAGGAACGAAGTTGCTCGGATAATATAGAAGGACCACAATTTGCGAAAAAGAAACTTGTGCGTGTCGGGGCGCATGACAGAAGTGATAACTTATACTAATCCAAGTTGAAATAATTAATATTAGTCTAAGCAATAGGTATTTTTTTTTGACATCGATTCCATCTGAAAACCAACTATGCCATCGTGAGCAGGGTAATTCATAGATTAATTGTGTTATGTTTTGGACACGCAAATACCATTATTTATTTTTTTTTGAACAATTTTAACAAAAAAATCGTACTTTTATTACTTTTTCATTTATAACTAATAAACTGATGGAGTAATCTGAATAGTGTCAATAGCAAATTTGTAGATAATTAAATTACGAAGAGTATGAGACCTCGCATGACTTAATCGGATGATTAGTAACGAAGATAACAATTGATAGCTAAAGAATTTTTTATTTATTTATTAATTTAATAATTTCGTTAATTTACAACTTACAGGTCTCTGCTCTTGCAAAAAGGTTGCAATGTTTAATTACTTAAAGTTAGTAAAAAGAACGAACGCTGTACGATAATTATTGTTAACGTAATTGCAATTTTATGTATTTAACAGGACTAATTGTAAAATAGCTACTATCGACTGAGGTACTCGGATTTCAATTTTGAAAAAAGATTAATTAACTAGACGTAAAGTGCAATAAAACGTTCATCTCGGATTTTTAAATAAATTTTGCAAAGTTAGTTAAAAAAGGGCGCAAAAATGGCTCCGAATGGCCGACCGGACGAATATGGTGCAGTAGTGGGGGAAGAAGGAAAAGAGGAGAACGCTTAATACTAATACAATCTCGCGGCGCGCCGACGTTACTACTGCACCATATTCGTAGGGTCGGCCGTTCGGAGCCATTTTTGTGCCCTTTTTTAACAAACTTTGCAAAATTTATTTAAAAATCCGAGATGACCGTTTTATTGCACTTTACGTCTAGTTAATTAATCTTTTTTCAAAATTGAAATCCGAGTACCTCAGTCGATAGCTATTTTACAATTAGTTCTGTTAAATACATAAAATTGCAATTACGTTAACAACAATTATCGTACGGCGTTCGTTCTTTTTACTAACTTTAAGTAATTAAACATTGCAACCTTTTTGCAAAACCAGAGACCTGTAAGTTGTAAATTAACGAAATTATTAAATTAATAAATAAATAAAAAATTCTTTGGCTATCAATTGTTATCTTCGTTACTAATCATCCGATTAAGTCGGGCGAGGTCTCATAGTCTTCGTAATTTAATTATCTACAAATTTGCTATTGACACTATCCAGATTACTCCATTAGTTTATTAGTTATAAATGAAAAAGTAATAAAAGTACGATTTTTTTATTAAAATTGTTCATAAAAAAATAAATAATGGTATTTGCGTGTCCAAAATATAACACAATTAATCTATGAATTACCCTGCTCACGATGGCATAGTTGGTTTTCAGATGGAATCGATGTCAAAAAACAACTTATATTGTGCTCTGTTGCTTGGACTATATTGAAATGTGAGGCTAAGAGCTCTTACGAGATTGTAAATAGAAAAATTAAAAACGCCAGGAGTAACCTCTGGGATTCAAACCCAGAAATACGACAACTTCAACTTCAACAGGATTTTATTTACAATATTATTTACAGAATAAATGAGTTATGACATAATGTAAACAACCTAAGATTACTTATGCTAATTTACATTGTTCATTTTTCAATATACATACTACTTTTGCAGTTCCTACAGTTCTACTGTTCTACTACATATTCGATTTATTTTTGAAGAATAGTTTCTTCTATAGAGAACACATTGATCACCTTAGTAGTAGACTTATGTCGGTAATATATACGTTCAATGCCTTAAAGTGTCATCTTAGCATAGATGTCTTGCTTATGCTATATTTTTCGAACTTTCAGTCCCTCCTGGCCTACGGGATCTTGTTTTGGGGGAATAGTCCTCACTCTGCAAGGATTTTTGTGGCCCAGAAGATGGCACTGAGAAGCTTGTGTCGTATGAGACATCGATCTTCCTGTAGGGGCATTTTCAGGGAAAATAACATTCTCACAGTTACGGGCTTGTACTTGTTCAGGTGCCTTATGTTCATCCGCGGCCATAGTGAACTATTCACTGATTTTGAAAATCATAATAACACTAGGCGCACTCATTCCTATCTCCTGCCTCGGCTCGCCTTAACTACCTCACAACACTGTGCATCATACATGTGCATGAAAATTCACAATGCACTACCGCGCGAGTTCCGCTCGATTTCTCGGCTGCGACCTTTTGAAGAGGCGATCCGCAGATTTTTGATAAAACTGGAGCCTTACTGTCTTCAGGATTACTTTGATGCTTGCAGAACCTAAATATGATATGTTCGATTATTTCTGACCTGTTTTCTTTTATTATAAGATATTGTAATACTATGAGAATAAAATCCTATTATTATTATTATTATTATTATTTATATGAGAATTCATACACGAAGATACCTATTCTAGTTCTTTAGACATTTACATTTTCTGTTTTACTGGTCGTTGTTGTTATCTCTGGATAATTTTCGTTTGTGATACAGGAAACTATTTGCGAAAACCTGCTTTTGATACTTAATTAGTGGACGTTTAGTTAATTTCTAATTTGTTAGATGTAGGCAATCAAATGAAATAATTTTCTATTCAGCGCCTCACTTATTATTTGTGATATACCACGGTCATTTTCTTTCGTGGAAAATAGGTAAATTTTGATAAGGCAGTTTGTGTTTTATATGGTCTGTATTTTATGCTCTTATGTTAGTTATGTTTTTAGTCAAAGGATTGTGATTAAGTTGAGTTTTATAAAATTTGTTAGATATGTTGTCTATGTACTGTCTGAGTGGTTCTATTCCCGCTTCTCTATGTAGTACTTCTATACGGGTGAATTTGTCCATTTTAGTTATCAATCTTAACATTTTGTTTTGAAAAACTTGCAATGGCCTGAGTATAGGATTGCTCACCTTACACCATGCTGGTGCAGCATATGTTATTGCTGGTCTGATTATTGTTGTGTATAACCAGGGTTCAGTACTTAGACCACTCGGCCGTCAAGGCAATGTAGAGTTTAGACGCAAAAGTGTATATAACGAGAGGATAACGTATCGCCACGCTATATAATTGAATATAAACCTACAAGACGTAGACATTATTTTATGGAACAACTTTGTAAAGCTTTATCTTTTCATAATGCCATATCTGATTCCTGTCGTAATCTGTTCTTTTATGCATATAACTTATACAAAATTATTTCGATGTTTCACATCTGACGTTTTCGAGTTCCTGAATTCATGAGTACATTTCAGCTATGTCGGATTGTCCAATAGTGCCACAGATATGCTGTCAAATTATCTTGTGAACAGAATGCAGGATGTGAATTATAAAGACCGGACCTCTGTTTTGTTGAATTTGAATAGAGGAGTTCCACAAGGATCAGTACTGGGTCCAAAGTTGTTTTCTTTGTATACTCTGAGATTTCCTTCGGCCTTTTTATCATGTTCTCATCACTTTTTTGCTGATGATACACAGCTTTACATCTCATTCAGACTGGAAGAAGCTCAGCAAGCAGTAGCTGCGGTAAACTATGATCTATCTCAAATAGCCGAATTTTCTAAAAAGCATTGTTTGAAGCTCAATGGCGGAAAGACGGTGGGGATTATTTTTGGAAGCAGAACAGGTAGGGAAGTTTTCAAAACCTGCTTTTCACATCAAATTAAGCTTGAAGATAATATCATAGAATTCAAACATGTAATAAAAAATCTAGGCTTGTATATAGATGAAGACTTAAGATTCACGACTCATATTAATAAATGTCTTCAGAGAGCTTTCATAAATTTAAAGGTTATATATCAAAACAGGCATTGTTTCACAGGACCTTTAAAAATACTCCTGTGTGATTCCTTAGTCTTGGCACACTTCAATTATTGCGACAGTCTTTACAATTCTTGTTTAACAGTTGCAGATAGTGAAAGGATTCAGAGAATGCAAAATTCTTGCCTTCGGCTAATACATGGGGTGAGGAAGTATCAGAGAATCAGTCACAAAATTGGGGAGACGGGCTGGCTCTGTATGCAACGGAGAAGGTACATTCATTCAGTTTGTTTATACCACAAAATTATAAGATTAAAGACTCCACCATATCTTTATAATAAAATTACTTTCAGAACGGATGTCCATAATCTGAATTTAAGACGAAAAAATATACTTGTTATCCCTAAGCACACGTCAAAGTTTTTCGTGCGATCATTTTCATTCAGTATAGCAAGCTCCATCAATAAATACGCGTCCTGTTTAAACTGGTCCACAGGGAGACTATCTATTCGATACGCTGAGTGGAACCTAGTCTTGCCCCATGTGTAGAGCATCATTTTTTTATTGTTTTTTTTTTACATATAGTTTTTTCGTTTCAACGCCGCAATATTCACGTTGTCTTTGTACTTTAGTCATTCTTCATTTTTGTATATTAGGTTTTGTATATTATTTCCAATTCAACTTGTTGGATAATAGTATAGTTTAGTTTAGTTTAGGTTTAGATAGTAAGTGAAACTTCCTAGGTTAGCTGAACAGACAGCCGGAGAATTGATACATTGGATGTAGCTTTTTCTGGCTGAACTGAAACTCGCCTAGAGTATTGGGTAACAACGTAATGTTAATTTTTCTATTTCTGCTTAATAAAGTCCTTTATTATTATTATTATTTATAATGCATTGGCGATTGACGTGGCGTAGTGGGATCATAAAGAGAAGGGATGAGAGAACGGAAAGAAAGAGGGAGAAAGAGAAAGGTATACAATATTCGCTTGTGTTTAACTAAAAGAGTGACTTTCGTCAGCCTATTTCCGTCACACTTTTAGTCTCGCATATTTTTCAGTTTGGTCCCGCAGCGAAATCCCTATGCCCTCCAAGCCTGCCTTGAGGAACGTTGTTCCAAAAATATGTGTTAGAAATATTTAATATAAACTTTTATCTTAGCATCAACGTCGCTTACCGAACCTGAAATAACTTAGGAAGTCATATAAAAAATAATTAAGTCACAAGTTTACCAAAACAATAAATCAGTTTATAAATTAATTGTGGTGATTGTGGTAAGTTTTATACATTGGTAGAACTGTCAGAAGCTTTCAGACCTGAAATTCAGAACACGAACGTAGCTTTGTTAATCAAAAGTTGGATTCACATTATGCAAATTATATAATTATTAAATGCTGAAAGTAAGGGAATTAATCTAAAATTTGCTAGAATCATTACATATTAATAAATGCAAACATTCAGGTCTCCTATTGAATAGCTGAATTGATCATACTACAAGTACCCTTCTTAGTCTTTTGAAAATTACGGAACTACCTGACTACCCTGTCTACACAATTTGTTATTTATTTATTTGTTGTATTGGGTATATCGAAGAAATATATTAATTTTGCATTCAGCACCTGAAGAAGGTGAAGTTTCATCGAAACGTGCGTCATGCTTATTTTATCTGATAAACATGAAAATTATTTTTACTAACCATTGTTTTAATATATTTAATATACACATTTTTTATATAATCAGAAACTCAATATGGTTTGCTAATATCTGCTACATTTTTAGTGATATTACTCATGACATTTATGACGCAATAACCTATCAATCAAAATGTCAATTAATATCGCTGGATTGGCAATCAACTTATAATTAAATTCAGTGGCTTTATATTAATTGGTCCATACCATCAGGTTGAAAGAAAAAAAAATTAAAACCCTAATTTATCGCTGAAGATTTGTGATGAATTATTTAATTTATTTCTTATCATCTTAACAAACATTACAATAATTTTACTAATAAGAATTTAACGCTCATGGCGGTCAACAACCAACCATTCATTTCTATAAAATTGAGAACTGCAAATGAAAGACTGTCGTAAATCTGCGTTGCGTGACCAGCGCGTCGGCTGTACTCTTATATGTATATTGATGTTATTTTATTTTATTTTAAATAATGAATTGTGGAAGTGATTCAGTTGAAGTTGAGGATAACGATGTTGAATTTAGGATAGTATCAGTGTTTTAATAAGATACTCTATATAGGTACATATAAAGATATGATTATGATGATCTCTATCTCTCCAGAGATCCTCCTCCAATCCAAGTTCTCCCATTTCCTTGTCTATCCCCTCTCTTGCGTCTTCCAGTTGGCTTCTAGTCCAAAATTTGTTTTGGCAGTCTCTCATCAGTCAGCCTTTGTACGTGACCGTACCATTTCAACTGTTTAGTTCTTATATCGTCAGTGATTGTGCGTTTTACCCCCATTATTTCCCGTATTCTGTTGTTCGTTATTCTTTCCATTCTGGACCTTCCTGCAGCACTTCGCCAAAAATCCATTTCTGTTACTTCAAGCGTACGGACATTTTTCTCCTTCAGCTGCCAAACTTCGCTACCATAGGATACTATACTTTTCACTATCGCGTTATATATTCGATGTTTATTTGCTTTATATATATTGCTGTCCCATAGAACGCTGTTGAGCATGGATATTGCTTTTCTTCCTTGGTTATTTCGGTCCTTGATAGCTTCATCTAGGGTCCCGTTACTAGATATCTTTTTTCCCAGATTTTTATATTTTTCAGCGCCTCCAATAATTCGACCATCTTGCAGTAACATATCCTGTTGGAGTCCCCCGATGCACATGAACTCTGTTTTGTTAATGTTCACTTCTAGTCCCCAGAGGTTATATTCCTAGATAAGCTTCCTAGTCATATATTCCAGATCATCGAGGTCTTGCGCCATGACTACTTGATCGTCAGCGAAGCTCAAGGTGTAGAGGGTAGTGTCGTTTAGTGGTATACCCATATAATATCATTGTATTATTATATATTACGTATGACTCTGTAGTGGATAATTGGTTATAATTTTTGAAAATACTCCACTATCGATTCGTTCAATGATAATCAGCGGAAATTAGAATGAATAATTAAGAAAACAAATTTTTTCAAATTTGCAATTTTTGTTCATACAATTTCTAACATGAAATGTTCTGATAAAAACTAAGAGGTATTGTTGCAAATTATGTTGGCTGAATTTGATTTAAAAATCAACAATGATCCAGCAGAATCTACAACAAGATACACTACTATTGATACAGTTATTTGAGGGCACTTACATATAATTGAAACGCAAACAAGTGTCCTACTTAAGTTACCACAAACCAATCTTTACTAAGATAGAATGTACTGATTAATGTAATAGTATGTATTTATTTTAATAAAATATTAATAGTGTGAATAAAACTTGAGTTTTTGATTTTTACTATATTTTGTTATAATATAAGAATTGTTTCGCCAAATACAGTGGCTTCTTCAGATGAGTAATTCAAACTAACTTTACAAATTGAATATCTTAAAAATATAGAAATGGGCAAAACAAATGAGGATAGGGAAACCTAAATGTAATTTATTGGTAGATAGATAAAAGTATGAAAGTGGGAGCAACATAACAGGTATAAAGATTCATAGTTCACTGAAATGAATTTAACAAGGAAAAATAATTATTCATTTCTAATTGATCATTCAACAAATTATTGAATTGTCATTTACTTGGTGATAGTTCATATTCATAACTTCATAAAGAAATAAAAAACTAACTTTTCACAGGTTGAAATAAAAATCTATTGAATAAACGCGTTTCGGTATAACATTGACTTCATCTCGTACTAAACTATGGTATTACAAAACAATCTATTTATACGAAAAATTGAACATAACAGAGGGGTTCCTAGAGAAACTAAATAACAATAAGCAATTCATTCAGAGTTATTAGTAGGTACATTGAACAGATTAAGGAGAGGAGGAGGGTTTACTTCAATCTAGTCATTAACTAGGTTTCCGGAATTTTTATATTTATTGATGTAAAGGGATTTCCAACCGTTAGTTTTGTGGAGACTATTTGTTAACTGTAATATCTTATAATTGTGATTAAAGGTATGGTTTTCTTGAATAAGATGGCACGCATAATTAGAGTCAGCTTTCTTCTTAATATAGCAACGTTGGTGTTCGTGTATTCGAGTTTTGAAATTTCTAATTGTACGTACTAGGTATTATATAGAATTTTTCACAATCGTTACAGTTGAGTCTATAAACACCAGTACGTTCATCTCTATGAATATTTGATTTGTTGTTTTTAATAAATTTTCCAATACTATTCTATGAAGAAACAATTTCAGGTTTTCGGAAGGTCTGCCCAAGTATGTTAAACTTTTAAATACTGTACTTTTCTCGGATATGAGTGGGTAAACTTCTGAAATTGCCATTTTGTATTTTTTCCTCTGAATGACACTGTCAATCATATTGGGTGATTGGTTCACCCAATTTTTTGAATAAATAGACTTTTGTAATACCAACATTCAGTACGAGGTGAAGTCAATGTTATCACAAAACGCGTTCACCTAATAGATTTTTATTTCAACCTGTGAAAAGTTAGTTTTTTATTTCTTTATGAAGTTATTTCAACAAATTACTTGAACTTTTCCTAATATTGATTTCAGGTGCTAATAAATTAAGTTTATAGCCTTCCTTCTCCGTATGTAATATTTCGAATTCGTTATTGAAACTTTGATTATACACTGCGCCGCAAATTTAACGCATACCTTAAATATTTCCTAAGTTTTGACTGTGAATATTTTCTCAGGCGGTGATCCGATTTGAATAAATTTTTCACCAAATTGTAGCTCCGTTCTTTGAGAAAATGCAATAGTTATAAGGTGATCAAAAAAAAATGAATAAACTTATTGTACAGGGTGTTGAATAGCGACATGTTTTCTTCGTCCAAGTTTACGTCCTTCTGCGGGCGATATCGGGTAGCTGAGGCAGAAAAAAAATAGACGGTGTTATAACCGCATATCTTCTGAGTAATTTGTTTTTTCAATTGTCTGTTTATCTTGAGCCAATCGAAAGATATTCAAGTTTTTATAACCGCTCACACTTTTCAAATGAAATTTTGCAAAACTTTTTGTTAACTTGCGAAGGAGACTGTGCGAACGAAATTTCATTAAAAGTTGACAACTTTGTTCATTTGGTTTTGTATGTCTCTCCATACTACAAGCCCCTTCAGAATCTTTTCAAAATTACCGAACAACCTGACTACCAGTTTAGAATGGGTTTTTCTTACTTTACTAATTTGTAACCATCCTTCTATTTACCCTTTCTACACAATTTGTCATTTATTTATTTCTTGTAATCGATATAACGGAGAAACCTATTTATTAGTTAGCATTAAGTATTTGAAGAAGATGAAATTTCACGGAAACGAGGGTCATGCGTTATTTTACTTTGTGTATATAAATAAATATGTATATTGTTTTTATTAACCATTGTTTTGATATCTTTATTAATTTACATCAAGAATCGGCCCAATCAATTCAAAATAAATAAATAAACAAAGTTGTCAACTTCTAATGAAATTTTGTTTGCGCAGTCTCCTTCACAAGTTAACAAAAAAGTTTTAAAAAATTTCGTTCGAAAAGTGTGAGCGGTTATAAAAACATGAATATCTTTCGAGTGGCTCAAGATAAACAGACGATTGCAAAAACAAATGACTCAGAAGACATGCGGTTATAAAACTGGTCTATTTTTTTTCTGCCTGAGCTACCCGATATTGCCCGCAGAAGGACGTAAACTTGGACGAAGAAAACATGTCGCTATTCAACATTTTCTCAATGAACGGAGCTACAATTTGGTGAAAAATGTATTCAAATCTGATCACTGCATGAGAAAATATTCTCAGTCAAAACTAAGGAAATATTTGAGCTATGCGTTAAATTTGCGGCGCAGTGTATAATGATAAGTTAGTTTGAATTACTCATCTGAAGAAGATGGCGAAAAAATTGTTATGTTTAACAATGCATAGTGAATATCGAAAATCCAAGCGTTATTTACATTATTGTCATCGAGTATCGGCCCATTCAATTGGCCATAATAAAATGTTAACAAAAAAGTACTGAGTACAGTTTATTGACTCAAATACGTTTATTTTCATATCATTTTTCATCGGTACGATGTTGCAAGCTATGTCGTTTACACGAACTCTGATCCATTATTTATTATTCAATTTCTTCCACAAGGATTCAGTGACAGAAAGTATGTTTTACAGCATATTTCACGGCGAAATTTATGATACTTCGATGGCAGAGCATGAAAAAGAATACCTTAAAGCTCGCCTTCGAGTCTCGAGATATCGTATTCGCCCACACATGAAACTGTACCGTTTCTGTATACCCGAGACGCGGTGATAAATGTCTTTGGAATATGTATGCTCAAGATGGTTGGTGTATGGAAATAAATATATATTTCCAACAAATCTAGAAAATTGTTCTGCCGTAATGTTTTTTTGGTCGTATTTTCCCCGAATATGATAGACTAAAGCTCTGTATCGAAAGTAAACAGTGAGGTGCGGGCAGGGCCGTATTAACCATTAGGCAGAGTAGGCAACTGCGTAGTGGCCCCGCATCGACGCCCCCGTGCACGCACCAAGAAAAAAAAAATCAGCGAATGAAATTTTTATTTGAAAATTTGTATGAATTTCCTCAGAAACATTTTTACTTTCTCCCGACGCATGTTGTCAATTGATGAAATACTTCATACTACAGAACCATCTAGTATCTAGTAGTAGAACTAATAAACTGTCTTCGTTCAAAGTTCAACCTAAATGATGTATTAGAAAGGGCCAACTTCCAAGATGTTTTTAACGATTTTGTTTCTAAAAAAGTTAGAAAAGTTAATATTTAAACTCACTGTACTGTACTGTTCAAAACCAATAAATATCTTGGAAGTTGACTTTTTTCAATTTGTATTTCACAAGACTGTTTTCTTTCGTTTATTGTATTTTATTGCGTTTAACAAGATCAAATTGAAATTAACCGCGTCCCGTCTCATTTCTCTTTCCTAACCCATCATGCAACCTGGATCATCATTCATCTCTTATCTATAACCTATTCATTAAGACCATTTCAATAAAGCTAACGAGTCAGGTAAGGTGATGCTGCAGCATCAAGTCAAAGTAACCATGTTGTTGCAATATAACATAAGACTTTAAAGACAAGTGATAATGACTCGACTACGCCTAGGACACACTAAGCTCACACATGAATACTTGCTTTCTAGACAAAATGAACCAACTTGTGATATGTGCGGAGCTCAACTAACAGTGAAACATATTATAGTGCAGTGCCCTTTACTCCAAATTCAAAGAGACACATATAACATTTCCTCTAACTTAAAAGAAATGTTACTAACAGTAACAAAATCATTGTATTTTTGCAAAACTTAGATTTAATTAGGAAATTATAAATATTATGTATCAACTCCACCGCCTATAATCCAAAGGGTTAGTGCGGTTATTTGAAAAAAAAAAAAAAAAAAAAAAAACAGGATACCTGGAGTCGTTCATCTGGACGTTACTTACATCCCTTTATCAACTTGAAAAGACCTGGGGCCCGGACAGGGTTGTTGCATAGGGGCCCGGACAGGGTTAATCCGGCCCGTGGTACAGGTTTGCTTTTGGAACGATGTTCTTATCGGACGTTACATTCTGGACAATTGACACTATATTATATAAAATTGAATCCCTATTTCCCTAGGTCACGCCATCACGCATTAACGGCTGGACCGATTTCACTAATTTTCTTTTGTTGTCTTTGTTATTGTTCTTACGAAAGAAAAAATTCCACGAAAAATTAGAAAATTTAAGAATTCTTAACCACCATATGAAATTATTTCTAATCTTATCTTAGCGATTCGGACAATATAAACTAATCCTTAATAAGATTTGATGTATTCATTAAGTTCATAATTAGTCTATATTTTTATAATAATCAATAACAAAAAGTTTATTTTTATAACTTTGAAAACTATATTAATTTCAATTTTATTACTACTCCTTCATATATTTATTTTAATTACTCTCAAACTGGACCACGATTATTGATGTTTTTCGATGAGTGGTGTGTATATATATATTATATATATATATATATATATATATATATATATATATATATATATAATATATATATATATATATATATATATATATATATATATATATATATATACAAGTATATATATATATATATATATATATATATATATATATATATATATATATATATATATATATACATATTTATTCGAATTGTTGTTGCCTGTGATATTATTTTAATCTCTTGATAATTATTAGCAATAACAGGCTTGTTGAATCTTAAAAAACTAGATTTTATTAAAAAGTTTTGATAAAGCCACGAATTTCAACTTTTTAATAAAATCGAGTTTTTTAAGATTCAACAAGCCTGTTATTGCTAATAATTATCAAGAGATTATATATACATATATATATATATATATATATATATATATATATATATATATATATATATATATATATATACATATATATATATATATATATATATCATTTAGATGTATTCATGTCCATCTTTTTGGATCATCAAAAAATAATTTTGTACACAATTATGTGTTATTCAATCATTCATTCAATATCTTTGTTCGACGTTTCGTCCTTCTCAGAACTTTATCGAGTACTGTGAACAGAAACATAGCAATTGAAAAATAGACAGTATCTTTCAAACCTAGACGAAAGGTTATCTCACATAATAGTAAGGCAAATGAGAGAAAGCCAAAAAAGTTTAACTTATAAATTAAACCAACAAAAAAACAAGAAAAATTAACTACAGGAGAGGGGATATCCAAGGATATACTAGCCCGCTAAAGGAATGAGGAATACATAGTCATAAACAAACCTCACGGATTAAGAATATTGTAAGCACTATGGTTTCAAAAACTACACTTAAATCGCAAACCGAAAAAAAAATTAGGGAAAATAATGTATTTCATTGAAAAAAAAAGAAAATTCGTTGAATCCATTATGCACTAAAGCACCATGCTTTAATATCAAATCGTAGTAAAAATTAGAAAATAATTTATATAATTAAAAAAAAAAATCGCGAAGTGCGTCATGTACAAATTGTCATACTTAGTTTCGTTCTGCGTCGAAAACAATCCAAGGTACCAAATTTCTGCTCATTTGGTTTGATGGGACACGCTATACATGCCATTATGTATCTTGAGAAAAAAATATACACATATGTTTAGAATTTATAATATAAACAATGTTTCGAAAATCGTTGTCTAGAAGCTTTATTTGATGCCTGGTGCCAATCAAATGCTCTGATGTTGAACATCAGTAAAACCGAGTGTCTGTATTTCAATCAACACACTTTGGATCGAAAATTGTTAATTCCATTTAAAAATGATAAAATTGTATCCAATACTTATGTAAAATTCTTGGGAGTTTTCCTTGATCAAGATATGAAATGGTCTGTACATATAGATGCGTTTACTAAAAAATTGAATTCAGCGTTCTATGCAATGAACAGAATCAAGGATTGTTTGCATCTTAGTTATGTGATGGTAGTTTATTATGCTTTAGTTTACAGCCATATGACCTATAATATTCTACTTTGAGGTAATTCAGCTGATAGTCGTAGAATTTTCATTTCACAGAAGCGCATATTACGAATAATTTTCATAAAGTGAACAAGGAAAATTCTTTAATAAGCTTTCAGCTTATTTGACCCGGAGTGAATTAACAAATTTCTAATTGTTCCCCAATACCAATAGTGGTCAGTAACACTGGACAGATAACAATCCAGAGCGCCATCCCACCAAAGATATTGGGAAACAACAATTCACCGCTTAGACTGAAAATGCAGAAATTCGTCGCTTAAACACGTACCTCCTGATATGAAGATATCTACTCTACAACAGTGGTGTATATGATTCCAAGGCACACTAACATAGTGATTTAAAACCTTTGGATATACTCACGAGAGCGCGCTCCGAATATTCTAGTCGCTTAATACGCAAAATACAACAATCAAATCATGAAAAACATACTAGTTGACCATGGTCAATTTCATACATTACATAAAGTGAACAAGGAAAATTCTTTAATAATTTAAAAAATTATCAAACAACTTTCCAAGGAAGCTGGTTATACGTATTCAGCAACGCAAAATCTGCATTCACAATCGAACGGTGAATTATAGAAATTGTCAAGTCATCATATACACCACTGTTGTAGAGTAGATATCTTCATATCAGGAGGTACGTGTTTACCCGACGAATTTCTGCATTTTCAGTCTAAGCGGTGAATTGTTGTTTCCCAATATCTTTGGTGGGATGGCGCTCTGGATTGTTATCTGTCCAGTGTTACTGACCACTATTGGTATTGGGGAACAATTAGAAATTTGTTAATTCACTCCGGGTCAAATAAGCTGCACTGATGAGATCTAATAAGATCGAAACAGCTGTATGCAGATTTTGAGTCGGGGTGACTTGACAATTTCTATAATTCACCGTTCGATTGTGAATGCAGATTTTGCGTTGCTGAATACGTATAGAGATGTTAAAAACCAGTATTTTCTAGTAACAGGTACGTTCCGTTCCAGTTACTAAGTCATACCTGTGACAGATACCTGTTCCAAGAATACCTGTTCCATGAACGTCTCGTACTCTAGTATCGTACTTTTCTTTTCGGACTCGGAACCACAAAGATACTCTTTGTCGGAACAGCGCGCCGCCGTGCCATGCGTACGCGCAGTATACTCAAGACGTTGTTGGACCGGAGCGGACCGACTACGTTAGCGTCGTACGCACGCGGTTTCAATCGGAAATCGGCCACGCTCACTTCTCGTTCCCTCAAATATAATATACTCGTCTACGCCAGTAATCGAGTAAGAGTACGATTCGTACCTGTTACAAGTTGTTCCTAGTCCATACCTGTTCCAAGATATCTGTGACAGGTATTTCGTACCATCTCTAAATACGTATAACCAGCTTCCTTGGAAAGTTGTTTGATAATTTTTTAAATTATTAAAGAATTTTCCTTGTTCACTTTATGTAATGTATGAAATTGACCATGGTCAACTAGTATGTTTTTCATGATTTAATAATTTTCAATTTGAAACCACACGACTCTTGTAGGCTTTTATTTATTGAGAAGAAAATTTCGACTACTCCTTGTATATATATTTATAAATGTCTGATACATGCTAAACTCCATGAATCAGAATTTACAAAGTTAAATAGTTTCCATGATTATAATACTAGACATGCAGAATTGTTGTTCATACCATAGCATAGTACGGCTAGGTTTGAAAAATCACCAGCCTATCAGTGTATCAAATTGTATAATCACTTACCGCTAGGGCTTAAGAGTCTTGGCCTTACCAGGTTTAAGAAAGTTTTAAAGTCGGTACTTCTCAAGAAAGGATATTACAGTGTTAGAGAGTACCTGGCTGATAAATTTATTTTGTACTATTAGTTTAACCTGACATGTCCAATACATTACAAAATGTCAAAATGGATGTAATAAAATTATTATTATTATTTAAAATGGATAACAAGAAAAACAGTGTCATGGGACCAGATATGAACTAAGTTCCTTCGGATAATATAGAAGGACCACAATTTGCGAAAACGAAACATGTGCGTGTCGGGACGCACGACAGAAGTGATAACTTACACTAATCCAAGTTGAAATAATCAATATTGAAATGTGGGGCTAAGAGCTCCTACGAGATTGTAAACAAAAAATTAAAAAGTCAGGAGTAACCTCTGGGATTCGAAGCCAGAAATACGGCACACCAGGGTTCAGTACTTAGACTACTCGCTCGTCAACGCAATGTAAAAATTAGACCCAAGAGTTTATATAACGAGAGGATAACGTATCGCCACGCTATATAATTGAATATAAACCTACAATACATAGTCATTATTTTATGGAACAAACTTGTAAAGCTTTATCTTTTCCTGATTCCTATCGTAATCTGTTTTTTCATGCATATAACTTATACAAAATTATTTCGATGTTTCACATCTGGCGTTTTCGAGTTGCTTGTACATGCATTAATGAGTATATTATAATGCATTGGCGATTGACGTGGCGGAGTGGGATCAGAAAGAGAAGGGATGAGAGAACGGAAAGAAAGAGGGAGAAATAGAAAGGTATGCAATATTCGCTTGTGTTAACTAAAAGCGTGACTTTCGTCAGTCAGTCTACTTTCGTCAGTCTACTTCCGTCACACTTTTAGTCTCGCATATTTTTCAGTTTGGTCCCGCGGCGAAATCCCTATCTCCTCCAATCCTGCCGTTAAGAACTTTCGAAAAACCTTCTCCTGCACGTTAACTTTCGATTTGCTGCAATGATCTATTGTTTCCGGAGAAAATACTACTAAAAAAGTAGCGTTTCCTCTCAGATATCCATAACGGTATTTGAAGCCACTCTAATTTCCGAACAGTGTGAAATAAAAACGACTGAAAGAATCAATTTACTATACTTTCCCGGTACAAGTGTGAAAGTGCCTTTTTTTTTATCGGACCCGCGTTAATTAAGTAGCGATTAATGGGTACTAATAACTAAACGATTTACTACACTAATTCAAGCTCGACTTTATTCTCGTAATATCTCAATGGCCAGCAACCCGGCCATCATATCGGTATCAGTTTCATTAGGACACTTTCAGACGGAGATCCTATCGCGATGATAAATTCTAGGTGCGATAAAGAACACTTCCTGTCCGATGTAATGGAATTTTATGATATTAAAAGTTCTAACGATTCGCGTTTATGAGGAATTCGTCGGATCGCAGATATCCGCTTACGACGGCTCGTATATTTAAGACGCAGCCGCGCTCGAATATATAAAGTCATGAAGATGTACTTTTCGCGGAGCGAAACGTTTTCGTTCCGTAGTTGAATTTTATTGAATTGAATTGGCATATACTTGGTGAAAGTTCATATCCATAATTTTATAAAGAAATAAACACTAACTTTTCACAGGTTGAAATAAAATCTATTGATTAAACGCGTTTTGTCATAACATTGACTTCATCTCGTACTAAATAATGGTATATATATCTATATATCTATATATATATATATATATATATATATATATATATATATATATATATATATATATATATATATATATATATATATATATATATATATATATATATATATATATATATATATATTTATTTATTTCTCACTTGTATATTATTTGTTGATTTTACCCTATATACGGTTGCTCTAAATACACTCATTATGCCCTAGGGCGTTATGAGCGGGCATAATGGATCATAACGCCCGCTAATTGTACGAGGAGAAATGAAGCAACTTCCATTGATTAAAAACTTCATAATCCTTGTCGTATACGACTCTGGATTTTTTTAAATAATAATAATAATAAGTTTATTGTAATTGCCTTACATCTAGGCTCACAAATGGAAGGAGTTTAGCCAAGCTAATCTTCCACTCCTCCGGTATGAACAACTTAACACTGTAAAAAACAATCAAAAAACAATCAAAAATTTAGCAAATCTCTCCCTAGTAAGAAATAAGAAGCCTTAAGTTACGCATAAAAACAACTCAACAATATTCAAAGAATTTACTTATTTCAATATACTTATTCTAATCTAACAAAAACTTAACTAAAACTTAAAACTCAACCAAAACTATCCTCTCTCAACCGATTATACAATTTTTTCTTAAACGAACTTATTGAGATATCAGGCTCAAACAGAGCCTTATACTTATTTAACGTATGAGGGGCCATATAATCAAAGCAACCCTCAAATTTGGATGTTTTATGCCGAGGAACGCTGTAATTACCAGCCTGGCGTATATTCACCTGATGAGCTGACCCACGCAATTCCAATCTATTGAAAAGATAGTCAGGAGTTTCACTGGCAATCAATCTGGCAAGAAAAGCAGCCAGTAAATACTCTGCCCTCTGTGCGAATGTGATCTCTTCAAGTTTACTACGGAAGGGGGGGGGTTATGACTTTTGTAGGGAATACAACTTACAAATCGAAGACATGAATTCTGAACTTTGGTCAGATTATATTTTTCTTTCTTTGTCAGCAAACCAAATTACACCGGACAGCAGTAATCGAATATTATAGTGCAGTGGCGATTGGGATGAGAGAACGGAAAGAAAGAGGGAGAAAGAGAAAGGCATACAATATTCGCTTGTGTTAACTAAAAGCGTGACTTTCGTCAGTCAGTCAACTTCCGTCACACTTTTAGTCACGCATATTTTTCAGTTTGGTCCCGCTGCGAAATCCCTATCTACTCCGAGCCTGCCGTAAGGAACTCCGTTCCAAAAAACCTTCTCCTGCACGTTGACTTTCGATTTGCTGCAATGATCTATTGTTTCCGGAGAAAATATGTCTAAAAATGTTGCGTTTTCTCTCAGATGATATCCATAACGGTATTTGAAGCCACTCTAATTTCCGAACAGTGTGAAATAAAAACGACTGAAAGAATCAATTTACTATACTTTCCCGGTACAAGTGTGAAAGTTCCTTTTTTTTTATCGGACCCGCGTTAATTAAGTAGCGATTAATGGGTACTAATAACTAAACGATTTACTACACTAATTCAAGCTCGACTTTATTCTCGTAATATCTCAATGGCCAACAACCCGGCCATCATATCGGTATCAGTTTCATTAGGACACTTTCAGACGGAGATCCTATCGCGATGATAAATTCTAGGTGCGATAAAGAACACTTCCTGTCCGATGTAATGGAATTTAATGATATTAAAAGTTCTAACGATTCGCGTTTATGAGGAATTCGTCGGATCGCAGATATCCGTTTACGACGGCTCGTATATTTAAGACGCGGCCGCGCTCGAATATATAAAGTCATGAAGATGTACTTTTCGCGGAGCGAAACGTTTTCGTTTCGTAGTTGAATTTTATTGAATTGAATTGGCATTGACTTGGTGAAAATTCATATTCATAACTTTATAAAGAAATACAAAAAAAGATGTGGTGACATGTGGTACCAGGTAGGAACGAAATTCCTTCGGATTCTACATTATACTATACTTAATTATTAATATAATAATAATAAAAATGAAATAAATAATGTATTGAGAGTGTGGAATACATATTATGTACACATGTAAGTTGTATAAACAATATTAACCATGTACATTAACTTATATTTGTAAACTAATACTTACGTATTCAATTTCATTTCGCTAATTAATTTTCCACTATTATCACTGTCAATTTCATTCAAGTTACTTGTTATTTCACTTGCCATTGTTACTACATATATTTAGTACTTATCGTATTGAAGATTTACAAACTATATGAAAATAAACGTGTTTGTCCACGACTGTACTATAAATCATTCATTATACATGTGCTTCCTGTAGTACAATTATACCTATTATTCACTAGTGTGTATAATGGTTTATTATACACTGCATGACGTCACACTCGAAACGTATGTCCAAACTTGAGACTATCATTCACATTGTTAGGATAGTATTGTTATTAGATTTTTAGGTTTTATGTAACTAAGATAACTTTTAGGCAAATTATTAAACTAATATTCAATATAATGCCCAATTTATTGAATATTTATTCTAATAAATTATCTATTTCATTTTTAATCAGAGTGAAAGAAAGGAATGGAATCGATGTCAAGTGAAATAGTTGACGTTTACGTGAGTATGAAGTTTTTAGTGAACACAGAAAATGTTATGTCAACGATTTTGATATCTATTTTTATTGTTGAAAATGCAGATTATTACTAATTTTTTCGAGGAAGTCGTGGACAAAGTATAGTATTCTACTCGCACAAAATTACAATTTTTCACTCGGGTGAATTGCGATACTCGCTTGCAGCTCGTGTCGCAAACTTCACCCTCGTGAAAAATAGCTATCATTTTGTGCTCGTTGAATAATTTACTATTATTTACCAGTAAAATGAATTTATAATGTGAGTATACACCACGTGCTTGGACAAGAATTTCATGTATATGTCGTGGAAGAAGGAGAAAGATAAAGAAATAATGACGTTTGCGCGTTGCACTTCCGTTATATGATTTTCTTACGGTTTTAGTCTCACATTCTTTTCAGTTTGGCCCCGCAGCGAAATCCCTATCTCCTCCAAGCCTGCCGTAAGGAACATCGTTCCAAAAACTAACTTCTCACAGGTTGGAATAAAATCTATTGAGTAAACGCGTTTCGTCATAACATTGACTTCATCTCGTACTAAATTATGGTATTACAAAACAATTTATTTATACGAAAAATTTAACATAACAGGGGTTCCTAGAGAAACTGAATAACAATAAGCAATTAATTCAGAGTTATTAGTAGGTACATTGAACAGATTAAGGAGAGAAGAAGGATTTACTTCAATCAGGTCGTTAACTAGGTTTCCGGAATTTTTATATTTATTGATGTAAAGGGATTCCCAACAGTTAGTTTCGAGGAGACTATTCGAGAGACTACTTTCTAACTGTGTTACAGTTATGATTAAAGGTATGGTTTTCTCGAATAAGATGGCACGTATAATTAGAGTCCGTTTTCTCCTTGACATAGCTACGTTGGTGTATTCGAGTTTTGAAATTTCTAATTGTATGTCCTATATAGAATTTTTCACAATTACAGTTACAGTTGAGAATATAAACAACAGTTGTTTTTGAACAATTTTCCAATGCTGTTGTAGGTTTTATATGAAACTTTGAAATTTTGTTTCCCAAGTATGTTAAACTGTTAAATACTGTTCTTTTCTCGGATATAAGTGGGTAAACTTCTGAAATTGCCATTTTGTATTTTTTCTTTCTGAATGAGACTGCCAATCATATTGGGTGAATAACCATTATTTATTGTCATTTGTTTAATTATATTCAATTCCTTTCGAAAATTAGTTTCGGACAACGGAATTTTGAAGAGCCAATGAATCATACTGATGATAAGCGCCTAATTCATATGAAATTGGGTGTGTTTTGAATTGATATACCTATCTTTATGAGATGGTTTATGAAAAATTGAATCAATTTTTCGTATAAATAGATGGTTTTGTAATACCGTAATTTAGTACGAGATGAAGTCAATATTGTGACGCGAAACGCGTTTACTCAATAGATTTTACCTACTCAATAGATTTTATTTCAACCTGTGAAACTGAAAAGTTAGTTTTTATTTCTTTATAAAGTTATGAAGTTAAATTTTATTGCGCCAGGTTGTAAGAGAGTTGCAGTAACGATGATGTGGCTCTTGCCCCACAAATTACGTTAATTGTTGGCTTGTTCTTCCCATCCGAGTTCTCGCCTCTCGGAGAGCGTCGGTAGAGTCCGCGTTGACGCCAAGGAATGCAAATTAAATAATTATTGATAAGGAGTTCTGTAAGGATTAATTTTGTGGAAAATATAGATGCTACGTTCAATTCAATACGATTTAACCCATTTATTACCAAAATAGTTTTTTTTTAAATCTTGTTTTTTGTATTCATATTCTTCTTTATTTCATAAAACAGAACACTTTTGGTTATATAAATTTTATTCCATTATTGCTGTTTTTTTCAATAATTAATGTCCTTTTAAAAGGACAGTGGCAATTTGGGTTACTAACTAAAAATTGGGAATTAAAAACTTTTTAGTACAAAAACACTATTGCATATATAATATATAGGAAGGTAACATAATTATCAGTTGATGAATAATAAAAAATTTTTTTGGATGAAGAGCAACTAAACAATTTCAGCACAAAAAGTTACAATTTTTATGACATAAACGGCATCGTGGTTCGTTCTCTTGGTCAGCAATCGAATGGATGATTCCATCCAGTCTTGAGTGCACATGTAAGTTTCTTATAAGTAATTTCTAAGATCCTTAGGGTAATAGCTCTTCTAAATCCTAAATGATCCATTAGCCTACCGTTGTGTCTATAGAGTTGCCAAGCATTTTGTGCAGCCATATCTAGACAGTGACAGATCAGTGGAAAATACTACTTCTTTCCCCTGATTGACGTCCTATACAGAGTTATATTTTGGTCTGCTCTGTCCACTCCCCTCATATTTTCATTATATTTTTTATTATATGTGGTTGGGGTACATAGACATTATTTTTCTTTCTTTGAAAAAATCTTCTTACTTGTACCGTAGGGAATATTTGAGTTTCTGCAAGTAACTCATGAAGTTTTGAAGGCCAATTCAGTTCATATCGTTCTATAAAAATAATTTTAAAAAAGCAGTACAAGATATGTTTGATGGTATTTCATTATACCACTGTCCTTTTAAAAGGACAGTCGCATATACACAATGCTATCAATATATAAATCTAACCTAACTTTATGTTGTACAAACAAAATAAGGTTATTTCATCGTAAATATGAATAACAATCAATACATATTACAGAAAATAAAAAGTTTTCTTACCTACAAGTTCTCATGATGGATCACTTTCAAAATTCACAAATTTATTAAAAATTATCTCAATTCACAACAACTGTGTGTAGTAGAATTGTATGTTTTCCACAAAGAGGTAGTTTTCAAAATATAAATATATTAAGCGACATCTCTTGAATAATATCGAATTTTTCCAATAATGAAATCTGTAATGTGTCCTTTTAAAAGGACGGTGGTATAATTTGGGTTCAAAAAAATTTAGAGAAAAAGTCGCCGAAGCAAATAACTCATCATGAAATTGAAAAGAAAAGGAAGATAGTTCATTGAAAACTAAGTGTTTACATGCTTTATGTAAGTGTAAAAAATTTTATGTTACAATAATAAAATTAAAATAAAATAAATATTTAAGGGGGGCATAGTCAATGGTACGGAACCCCTCGTGCGCACTTGGCCGGTGTTTTGTTCTTGTAATTTTTAGGGATGTGACCTCGATTCGGAAAAATCGATTAGTCAATAATCGATTTTTTTTGTTTAGAGATAAATCGATTTGTGAAAAATCGATATAAAAGGAAAATAATCGATTTTTCGAATTTCTATACGAAAAATGTCTATTCGATGTATTAGTGGAAATATATTATGAATATTTAATTTTAATTTAATTAAAGTGAAAATTATTCAAGATAATAAGTATCAAAAAATAGCCAAATGGACCATTTTCAGATTTTATTAATTCAGATTCGAATTCTTCACATACAAATTTTTAATACTTCTAATAATCTTATTACAGTAAAAAAATGTACTTCACAATAAGAGTAAAAAATGTAACAATTTTTTAGTCTCAAAACTAAAAGACAAAGCACATCACTCGCTACAATTTAAGTTTAGACAATGAAAAAAACGAATATTAATTGTTATTATCACAAATCATCAGCACATAGTTAAACATTTTTAAAAAAGAAATTAGCTGGTGAATGTTATTTATTACAAAATACTTTCGCCAGCAACTTTAAGTAGGAGTTCTACTGATCACAACTTATTATATATTAGTACGTACAAATGGCGTTGATTTTTTTATCGACTTGTTCAGTAAACATTTTTCATCTATTGCACAGATAGCACCATTTACAAAAATCGATTTAAAATGTGTAATTCTTATAATCGATTTATTAAAAATCGATGTTTACCATTAGTAAAATCGATTATAAAAAATCGACAATGAAAAAAAAATCGATTAAAATAAAAATCGATTATTTATTCACATCCCTAGTAATTTTGTCAAGAGACCGGCTAGTTGAAACCTAATGTCAATCTACGTCGATTCCCTATCCCAGATAACATAAAAACACTCTGTTATAACAGTAAAAGATATCTCTGTCAAATTTTAGATCAAGTTTTGCGGTTATGTTGTCGACTATAACACACAATTTTTGCGTTGGACCAAAGTCAACGTCGGTGCGGTTAACAGGCCTAGGTATAAAAAGTCATCACCCTCACGACGTCTGTGAATTCGAGATCGGCTCATAACTCAAACAAGAAACGTATTTCCTCGAAGGATATAATGCATTATTCATGAACATTATAAGTGAATTTATACGTACGTAAACAGATGATGTAATTTTTTGTGACAATCTCCAATTGGATTTTGTATTTTGAACAATGGAGATGGTAGATAACAAAGAACAATCACTTTGTAAGAGAAGGTATCGTAGAATAGATTGCTGAGGTATGTGTAGGGCTACAATTCTCCAAAATATCATACTTAATACCTTGAAATAATCTCAGTCTAAATCATACCATGAAGATGAAATAAGTCTGTTCGAAATGGAAAATTAATGAAATATAGTCCTCTTTATCTGTGAATTAATAAATAACTATATTTAAATTTTTGATTACTTTTATATGTTTCATAATCTATTTTATTCACTTCCAAAGTCACCTTTTCTTCTGGAAAAGAATATATTTTTTGTAAAACTGTCAAAAAAAAGACTACATTCATGAATCGCTATGGGTCAGCAAAGTTTTCCATTTTTTTTCTAGTGAAAAAATAGTATATTATTCAACGAGCGGTAATGTAGGTCATAACTCACGCAGATGAAGTTTGCAGCACGAGCTGCAAGCGAGTGTTGTAATTCATCGAGTGAGTTATGACCATTACCGGAAGTTGAATACTATACTTTATCTACGACTATAACAATAAATACTAAGATACAAATTCACAATAATTAGGTAGTATTAACTTAATTTGAAAACGTTAGAATTATTCAAGTGACATTAGCAGATGAGTGACAGTCGATCTTACTTGGGATCTTAGTAGACTATATAGTGAGTTTTAGCAGTGAGTTATTATTACTCACGCTGTTTGGTAATAGATACTATTAATTGCTAGAACGCAGTTGAATAATGAATATATTATTCAATAGGTGTAGATAAAGATATTTTTTCGCCGTGAAAAAAGGACCATAGAATATAGAAATAATGCATTTAATGAAAATTAATGAAAATAACAAAATTATTTATTGCAATAATAATTAATAGTAAAATTTAAACAATTATTTCCAATATTTATTCCCGAGGACGACGATGCTGATAGTTGGTTGCCAGAAATTGTCTTGTTCTCATCAGAAATACAGGGATTATTAGTAGGTATGTCTCCGTTATAAGTGGATGGTTGACAGTTTAAAATTTTATTAGAAATATCAATTTTTTTATTTAAGTCCTCCAAGTAACTTGTGGTGTATCACTATCACTGGCAATATTAGTATAATCCATCGTAGAATTTGTGAAATACGCGAAAGAATTTACAAAAAATTTAATTTGACGCTTGTTAAATAAATTACATGTTTTCTGGGTTACATTTACTCTGACATAAGATCATAGAATATATTGATAAACATACTTGACTGCATGGATTTTAATTTTTAAAATAAAATGACTTTCAATAAATACTTATAATTTAAATACATTTTTGCCAGTTGTACAAAAAATATTGTTTGTATTTCGTGAGCGAAATCAATATTTCATGGCGCATTCGATGAATTTTAAGCCTCGAATTTACATTCTTATGCGCCATTAAAAAAATACTGATTTCGCACACTTAATATAAAAATAACTATTTTGAACATATTATATTAATCATGAAATATAATAAGTCTAAAGCGGAGAAAATCAACAGTTTACGGGTTATAAAGATAGTAACCCGCATACGGAAAACTGTTTACAAGGGTTTCTGACTTTTTGGATATCATCAGCGATTCCGAGTCAGGGTAGGGCAAAATTGGAAATGTAGACACTAAAAACACTAAATCCTTCATTGTAGGAGACCATCGTACATTCCCACACCCCTAATTCAGGCGCAATATCAAATCATAACATAATCCGGTCCGTGAAAACCTGACAAAGAAACTTTCAGTCGAATATAGAGGAACATCTGACCCTGAAAAACTTCTGATCGCATAACAGCAAGTAGCAAATAATATTATTTCTAATTATTTGGGGTTTGAATTTATTTTCGTCCTAATAACAAACAAAAATAGGAATGGTATCGAGTGACGCCCAGTTAGAACAAAATTCCTTTAGCTATATATTATGTAGGTACGTATTAAACAACATGACAATGAAATTAATTCACAATTTTTGGGCGTAATTAACTGAAAACCCGTTTGAGAGAACAAGAATTAAAAATGATGTTTCCTTTTTTTCAAACTTTTTTTTTTTTCTATCCGATCTTTGATTATCATTGTACGAATAGATAGATTAAGAGATATAATCAATTTTATACTTCAAAATCATACCTGATCTACTTATATTGATACACTGATATAATACCCATATCTTTATATTTATATAGAGTATTTTACTAAAATTTTGACAACACTGGTATTCACCTGACTTTATCATTGCTACCCATAACTTCTACTGAATCACTAGAGATATACCAATACAACTGATGCGCACTCCTAGCAACGCTGTCGTGTCGTGCACAGTTTTAGGCCATGTGGCTGTAGTCTAATGGTGCGTTTCCATCGAAATTGTTGGCCACTTAATTGTTTCCAACTGTTTGCAATTTTCCAGAAAGTCACCAACTTTTGTTTCCATTCTGTCCACGCCGAATTGCCAACAATTTGAGAAACATTTTAGGTGACAACAAGCTGTCTCCACCACCGGCAATGTCTCCAGCCGACGATGATATTATGCTAGCTAATTCGTTCGCCGACGTGTCTTTAAGAGACATGTTTCTGTTTCCAACAAATGTTCTCAACTGAAAGTGTACCCACAGAGCGAAAATATATCTGCAATCTGCCTTAGCCAAGCCACTTGCTTTTATATTCTCTTATTCTTTCAACTCTTCCTCTCTCCCTCAAGATTGGTTGTCAGCTTCTGTTACTCCCATTTTCAAGAAAGGCGATAAGCTGTCTGCTAGTAACTACAGACCAGTAAGCTTGACATCAAATGTCTGCAAGCTACAAGAGAGAATTATTAGTGATAAGCTGTTAGAGTTTGCGTATCAAAATAACTTAATTCCGAAAGAGCAACATGGATTTCTTCCAGGTAGGTCCACCATCACAAATCTTCTCTCCTGTGTTGACGATTGGACTAGATGTGTTGATTCTGGCACTCCGGTAGATGTTGTGTACCTCGATTTTGCACGAGCGTTTGATCGTGTTCCCCACCGCCGACTCCTGTGGAAACTTGAGTTCCTCGGAGTGAGAGGTCATCTGCTTTCTTGGATTAAATCATTTTTGTCATTCCGTACGTTTCGAGTTAGGGTCGGTGACTGTTTCTCCTCTTCCGATATAAGGGTCCGTAGTGGTGTTCCCCATGGCTCGGTACTGGGTCCCATCTTGTTTTTGTTGTACACTTCTGAGCTCCCGCGTATTTTTAAATCCAGCTGTGCAATGTTCGCGGATGATACGAAACTCAGTAACTGTCCACTAGTCAATACAGGACACCTCCAAAATGACCTTGATAATTTATCCAAGTGGTGCGAGGAGTGGTTGTTGCCTCTCAATATCGATAAGTGTTGTGTGCTTCATATTGGTTAGGGAAATCCTAAGATTGCTTACTTCATCGACCAGCAGAGGCTGGCTAGCATCTCGCAACATTGTGACCTGGGTGTTACAGTCACTGAGAACTTAAATTGGTCTACCCGCATTTCAATTGCTGTATCCAGGGCAAAAAAATTTACTTATCTACTATCCAAAACTTTCGCCGGATGTGATATTGCCACATGCAGGACCCTCTACACAACTTACGTGCGACCTATTCTTGAGTATGCGGGCCCAGTATGGTGGGCAAATCTGAACAGAGATAAGGAACTCTTAGAATCCGTGCAACGGTGGAGCACACGTATTCCGTTTGGCAGAATTCGCCCGGACTATCAGACTAGGCTGCGGTTGTTTCAGTTACCTTCTTTTTCGGAACGCAGATTGAGAGATGACTTGATAATCACATATAGAGCGCTTCACTCTCTCTTCGGTGCAGACGTGGCGTACCTCTTTCCACTCAATCAGAATCGGGCATTGAGAGGACACTGCTACAAGCTGGCCGAAGAGAACTTCAGGACAACAGTGAGGAGCAACTTTCTCCCCAACAGAGTCTTCGAAATCTGGAATCGGCTTCCCTCTGAGATTGTGTTATCGTAAACGGTGAATTCCTTCAAGAACTCTCTGGATAGATGGTCTGAACTTCAGCGTTAATAAATTGAAATAAAGTAAATTTAATTTCAATTTCAGCTCATTTGATTTGTTACTCAGTTTATATGTTTGTAACACTTCTCGAATTCTTTCTTGGTTTCAATTTTATGTTTATATTTTTGAGTTTATAGGTTAACCTTAACTCTCAACTTTTGTAATAATAATAATAATAATAATAATAATAAGGGTATTCTTCTGATGTTTACCGCCAAAAACGGAACACGGTTTCCAACATTTGTTTACATCTTTTGTTGCTAACACGAGGTAATTACAGAAACTTTTGTCTCCAACACGTGTTGACAACATAAAAGTTGGCAACTTTTCTTTAGTGGATACCCACCATGCGATAAGTAATTCGTTTCAAAAACTTCATTTAAAATCCTAGTGCACCACTAAACCGCATTAGAAAGTGATAATTCTCCCTGTGGCTATTTATTCTCCCAACAATTTGATAAGGTCCACTTAAGTAAACGGATATCCTTCATCTCATTCCGATAAATAATAAATCTCCGCTCTATGGATATCTGTGGTAGATTAAAGTCGAATTAAATCAAAATCGAGAACTCGATTGATGATTCCAATTTACACGCATTCGAAGTTTATTTATAGCCCATTTCGTTTTCTGCTAAGGACGTACGAGTAAGTGTAATTATGAGAGTATAAAATGGTACGATGGTGCGGTTTCAGTACCAATTAACACTAAGAAGTGTGAAACCAGTGAGTAGTAAACTTCAACACAATCTCAATCATATCCGTGGTGACACGCCTTTGTTTGGACTACTGTGTGGGCGAACTACTTCTAGTCGCGTTAAGTTTTTTTTTCACATTTGAATATTGAATATGTTCGTCTAATCCTCTTTCTTCGCCCGTCAGCGTACACGATCTTATGGGTCACTATTAAAATATTTTCGTCGTGAGCATCATTAAGGTGTTCATGAATATTCACCAGGATTATTTCAAGACGTAGCTGTTCATATAGGTAATATACAGAAATGATCAGGTTTACATAAAATTGTATATTTCCGATGTTGCGATATTTAATTTCTTTGAGTTGATTCCTGAGATATGCATTGGAATGTTATCTCAATGTCTGATCTAGCTGCAGGATCGGCCATACCAGATTTTAATCTGTAGATCGTTGGAGATGGTGCAATACGCTTACAAATTGCCATTTGTATAATTAAGGTTTTATAATACTACAAACATTTATTGAGACCTTATGCTTAATTTTCGTCAACCAAACTGATATCTCAATAGTTGCTTTAGACCAAGGAGCATCTGAACTTTGCAATACGACTAAAAACAAAATTGCGAGCTTCGATGACAACAGTATGCTAATAGCACCACCAAGAAGAGTCCTGTTACGAAAGCAGAGTCCATAAATAACGATCTTAAGATCAGTTCTTACTGTGGATCTGATATTTTAGTTACTTCCAATGACTTCAAGATAAAATCAACCTGGTTTTCAAGAAAAACTTCATCTATCCTCAATTTGCGTTGTAAATTTATTGAACCAACCAAGGAGCTCGGCGTCAACATCACGAGCATCAGAGACTCCCAAGAAGAAGTAAATGCTCAAACAACCAAAACCGCTTTAATATCAGGATTCCTTACAGATATAATATGGCGAAACAAGCACATGTCCATTGAAAGCAAAGTCCTCATATATAAGACCTGTGTCAGACCTGTTACGGCCAACGCTGTAGAAACAAGAGCCGAAAACTTCACAACAAAAAGGATTATCCGTACAGCAGATATGAGGTCTCTAAGATCCATAGCAGGCTACACACTAAGGGACCACAAAACAAACGAAGACATCCGCGAACTTTGCGATGTCCAAGACATAGTTAGATGGTCCCAAAACAGTCGTCGCGAATGGAGAGATCATGTTGAAAGGATGGACGACAACAGATTGCCGAAGATTGCAAGGGATGATCCAGCAGACCACCTGGACGTCCACCCATACGTTGGTATGAAAGCTGGAATTCATCATCCCAGCTACAACTCTAAGAAATTAGAGAACAAGGCAGATGCCTCACAAAAAGGGAGAAGAAGGAGCTGCTGTCTTTGATAATCAATATTAATTCCAATTTAATCTGGTACGAATATCTCCGCCACAGAAGCTTAGTAATCTTTTTTGTGCAATATGTATCACTGCCTGGCAATACTTGGCAGTATCTGGCACACCAATAAAAATTCCTCGAGCTCAAAAATAGCATATTCGTATGTTTTTCATATGATGAAGTCAAAAACCTCCATAAAAGGGTTATTGGATGTTGCTTTTGAGATACAGTGACCTATTTAAAATCTAAATTTTAGAGTTTAAATTTTCTATTCGGATAAAATTGAGTTTTTGGGAGTTGTCCTATAATACAGCTATTTGGAGGTTATGAACCAGATGAATGTTGCTGTTAATCGTTTCTGTTCTTAAATTTCTTATTTCGAGGTGCTTGAGTATACATTCTATTCAATCAAAATACTAGTAAACTGTGTAGAGTTCATTTAATGATTTTTGTTGTTCAAAAATAAATTTCTTCTTCTATGCTATTCAGACGTGGTTTGCTAGAAATTCCTCTCTACTTTCGTTGGGCCTGCAATGAATATCTTCAAATTCGTCAGTGAGGTAATGGTCGAAATACTGTTTTTGATGATTCTCCTATAACTGCAGTTAATGAAGAAGAGTATTTCGACTACGAGCCCAGAAAAAGATACCAATACATTGGAAGGCACCCATAATAGAGTTCAAAAGGATTTTCTATCAACTGATCAGCGAAAAGTCGATAAACTTCATCGCATAGTTTCATGTAAAACGAAGCTTCCATTATAACCTTCAAAAGCACCGGAATCTGTCAAGGTTAGGGAATATTAATCCTTGCAATTCTCATAGTAATAATATGTTGAAGATAGTTGATCTCTGCGATCTCTCGTCATAAACGTTTTTTAATCGTAAAATGTTACGAATCCTTCCTCACTGGCAACACTAAGAAGATGATAACAGTTGCTTGACCCATGGCATTTGCTTATTCTCACATGTTAGCGATCGATTTCTCGATCAGTTCTCAGGCGGTATACAACCTTATAGTTTTCGTGATAACACGAACTAGCCGACAAATAGCGAAATCTTGAGGAAAAATTCCACGCGTATATATATAGGCGCTGGAATCAGATGAAAATTACCGACTTTGGTGCCCGTGTTGAGCACCTCTGAACCTGTTAACGGAGGTTTTCTGTCTAAAAACTGGCGTGTTTGTAATTGTTCGTAGGTCGTGAAGATTTACTGATTGTAGTACTTTATTGATATTTTCGTTTCGAACGAACTCGATGTACACCAAACCTCATCAATACAAAGACTAGTCATTCCCCAATTTTAGGTTGGAAAGAACGATTATTGGCGTCTGAAATTAAGATCGTAGCGCCGGAACGGCTAATATCGGTACTTCTCTATGGGCCATTAACGGTTTGTTTACATTGTTTGGTAATGGTATTTACGTCCATTTCATTTTGAGTTTTCGAACGTTTAGCTTCGTAATTTGTGTTTTTTTGGACTTCGTATTTTCCAGTGGTTCATTGTGTTTCGATTGAGGACAATATTATCTCTGTTCAATAGTAGATAACCTACCTAAGTACATCAAGTTGAGTTACTGAGTTTTTATCATTGAACATGAAAATCAATAATAAAATAAAGGAGAGGACGAATAAATTAATTGGTTAGAGGAACTATGCATACATCAAGTCAAGTCAAGTTTTATTTCATATTCTTGATGTTATGATAAATTGTTATTTTGGTTGTGCAAATAAACATGATTTATTATTATTATTTTAATAGTATCTCTGGTTGTTGCATGAAAGAAAATTGAATTATCTAGAATCTCTGGATGATGGCCCAGGTTCAGATTCCGATAAAAGTGGAAGATTTTTCGTTGGAATAGAATTGGACTGCGAAAACTCTACGTTTTCGGTTAGCTGAAAATTGCACATCATCAGTTGGTATAATTCTATATGGAAAAATCCACAAACTTACTGCAGGGAAAATAATTATTCTCAGTAAAATGTAAAGAACAACTCTCTTATGTTCAGACACTTTTTTTCAATCTTCAAGTTATGAATCCTCACCTTTCTTTTGTCCATCATATCCTTGTTTCCCAACTTTGTTTGGAATACAACTTTGAATTGTCCAGCTTTCGGAATGGTATGTAAGCTATATTCGATTTTTTTTTGCCCAAGATGAACAACAGGACACATAAAAATAGTGATTAATCTCTTCTGAACGATCTTTGTAAACGATCCCAAACAAAATTAAACACAATTAAAATTCAACAACTTCTCATATAAAATACACGTACAACTGATGTACACAAAGCAACCTATGACCATTGGCCCATACGTTAGTAATATTCGACACCGGTAGGGGGCGTATCGCTTATCTACCTTCGCCAATAACGGAGATATTTTTTTATTGAATCTACGAGTAGTTTCAGCGTTATATACGTACACCAATAACATCAAAAGCTAATTTTGAATTTCTAGAATGAGTTGAGTTCTAAGATTCTTCAATTGGTGGAAAAATACGTAATAGTCATATAACCAATTGATTGGGCCGATACTTTTTGGAAAATTTCCAGTTAGTTTGATTTACTCATTTGAAGAAGCCACTGTGTTTGGCGAAACAATTATCATGTTTAACAAAATATAATGAAAAACCAAGTTTTATTCACATTACTTAATAGTTAGTTGAGGATCTAAAGAAATTCATGGTGGATTATGATATCGTTTAGAAGCATTGCTATTCCTACACACAGACCAGTTTATAGTTGTATATGGAAGTTCGTGTACTTTGCATGTAGTCATATATTTTTTGTTGCTTAAAATCCAAGAATAATCACCTTAATGGCTTCCTAAGTTTCGTCACACTTTCCCTTCAAAGTTCTGCTACTAAGCTTCTTATAGAAAATATTATTTCACGCCAAATTGAACCAAAATTATTTAGTGAATGTACACATTGTCGTGACATTTTAATTCATCAAATTTAACACTTCGTAATCACTATAAAACTAAAAATTGTATGATAATTATAACAAAAATAACATGAAACTCACAGTCACATCACCGGTAATTATGATTATAACCTACAAACAGGGAATATTGTGTCGTCAGTTGACAGGTGTAACAACTCCTTAAAACAATTATCCCCCAAACTGAAAACGTAATACATCAAAACATGAAATATCAGTGTATCTGCAAAGCTAGAGGTGAGAGTAGGTACATTTTTATTGTCATTTTAGTATTCAGAATGTGAAATTACATGAGAATAAGCAAATCATTTAGTTTCATATTTGATCGATACTTGTAAGAAAAAAATGAAGCTTATTTATATATTGTGATAAATTAAAATATTTGCTGATATTCTGTACTAATATCAAACTTCAATATTAATTAACATTTGCGATACCCTAAGATGATTTATGTGCGTATAATAATTAAAATATTTGCTGATATTATGTACTAATATCAAACTTCAATATTAATTAACATTTGCGATACCCTAAGATGATTTATGTGCGTATAATAATTAAAATATTTGCTGATATTATGTACTAATATCAAACTTCAATATTAATTAACATTTGCGATACTCTAAGATGATTTATGTGCGTATAATAATTAAAATATTTGCTGATATTCTGTACTAATATCAAACTTCAATATTAATTAACATTTGCGATACTCTAAGATGATTTATGTGCGTATAATAATTAAAATATTTGCTGATATTCTGTACTAATATCAAACTTCAATATTAATTAACATTTGCGATACTCTAAGATGATTTATGTGCGTATAATAATTAAAATATTTGCTGATATTATGTACTAATATCAAACTTCAATATTAATTAACATTTGCGATACCCTAAGATGATTTATGTGCGTATAATAATTAAAATATTTGCTGATATTATGTACTAATATCAAACTTCAATATTAATTAACATTTGCGATACCCTAAGATGATTTATGTGCGTATAATAATTAAAATATTTGCTGATATTATGTACTAATATCAAACTTCAATATTAATTAACATTTGTGATACTCTAAGATGATTTATGTGCGTATAATAATTAAAATATTTGCTGATATTCTGTACTAATATCAAACTTCAATATTAATTAACATTTGCGATACTCTAAGATGATTTATGTGCGTATAATAATTAAAATATTTGCTGATATTATGTACTAATATCAAACTTCAATATTAATTAACATTTGCGATACCCTAAGATGATTTATGTGCGTATAATAATTAAAATATTTGCTGATATTATGTACTAATATCAAACTTCAATATTAATTAACATTTGTGATACTCTAAGATGATTTATGTGCGTATATTAAGGTTATAGAGTTTAATACAAATGAATCCGAGATGAAATGAATAATTGACTCTTAAAAGGCTTAAATTGATGTAACGAATGGCCAATTATTTTTATTCGGTATATAACCAGATGTTACAAGAATAGGTGCATCAAATGAAGAGATCATTATAAGTTACGTGTGCCTGATGGAGCGAACCATTTCAGAGGAGTACATATATATAGTTATAGTCTCATTTTCTACTGTGTAGATCATTTTGAAAGGAAGTTGTTTGATCTATAAAAAAAGTTTTGATGTTTCATTCTTGATTGATACTTGTTATAAAATTTCAATCGTAGGAGAATTTTAATTTGTCTGATGAATTGATTTTGGTGAGTTTATGAATTTTAATTAGCTGCTTATAGCTGGACACTTGTTCGACTTCTCCCTCATATAAAACGGTTCTTCTTACCTTCTACCCTCCATAGTTGTAATGTGTAATTAATTGCGATACCTAAAATTATCTAGTCACCAAACTGCAGGTTATTCTGTGAACAAATGAATTAAAAGCACTAAATTTCATTTTATGAGATTGGCATACTTGTTATAAAATTTCAATCGTAGGAGAATTTTAATTTGTCTGGTGAATTGATTTTGGTGAGTTTATGAATTTTAATTAGCTGCTTATAGGTGGACACTTGTTCGACTTCTCCCTCATATAAAACGGTCACCAAACTGCCGATTATTCTGTGAACAAATGAATTAAAAGCACTAAATTTCATTTTATAAGATTGGCAGGTATTATTAATTGAATTTGCATAAGTTGCCTTTCTGTGAGCATAGAAAATATTTGAATTGATGCAGAAACAAACCTCACTTCTGTGTTATTTCGAGAGTTGGGTTATGTACGTACCTGGGAACGTATTATTCCTATATTTTATTCCAAGCGGATTGAAAATGAACATTATTCGTTATAGATATTGGTCAGTAAAAAACCAGTTGAATGAGATGGTCAGGAAGAGATTCCGTATAATATAATTCAGCTCTTATTATTGTACGAGAAGATAGGTAGGTATGTTATAACTTATTATTAATTGGGTGTTGGGTTTCCACTCGGATAACCAACCGAGAGAACCTTCTTCCCTCTTTTACACTCATGGTAACTCATCATCTGGGCAACTTTGAAGTCTTATTCAGTTTTAAATGTTGGATGATGAGTTGCAAATATCGATTCGTCCGTTCAACTCCTTTTCTCGAATGACATTCAGAATGCAAGTCATCGCTTAATTAGTGAGATAAATATGGAATAGGTACGTGAATTGATATAAAACTTTGAAGAAAGCTTATTTTCTGTCTTTGTTATTAGATCATTAATATCCATGACGAACTTCTACAGAGTTCAATCAGTAATTATAATTACTGGATCAATACCCAATATTTTAATGAATGATATCATTATTATATTCAGAGAATTATTATACCTGGTGGCCCACTTGGAATATTTTATATATTGGCGTCCGAAATTAAGATCGTAGCGCCGGAACGGCTAATATCGGTACTAGAGCATGGGCCATTAGCTGTTTGTTTTCATTGATTGGTAATGGTATTTACGCTCATTTCATTTTGAGTTTTCGAACGTTTAGATTCGTAATTTGTGTTTTTTTGAACTTCGTATTTTCTAGTGGTTCATTGTGTTTCGATTGAGGACAATATTATCTCTGTTCAACAGTAGATAACCTACCTACATCAAGTTGAAATCTACACTAAGTTTTTATCATTGAACATGAAAATCAATAATAAAATAAAGTAGAGGACGAATAAATTAATTGGTTGAAGGAACTATGTATACCTCATGAAAAGGCTGTATTATAGAACACCTATTTATTTAAAAAATAAAAAAACTTTCAAAAGTTTCAAGAAAACATCTCTGATATGTCTACTTTCATTACGAACTGAAGAATTTTTGAGTATAATGGACAAAACTAAGTACTTACCAGCAAAACTGAAAGAAACAACATGAAATAAAAGAAGAATTAATACGAATACTCTGCTTGAATGGTTTGAACGTAATGAGTTATTATATTTTTTGAATTTTCCTGACGTATAACAGCTCTCCTAAAAGTACGGTGGACTTCTGAGAGTCTGGTTTTTTTGATAGAATCTCTGTTTTCCTGATTATATAATTGAATATTTTAGTTTTTACCTACCTATAGAGTCTAGATTTATTTCATATTCTTGATGTTATGATAACCTGTTATTTTGGTTATGCAAATAAACATCATTTGTTATTATTATTTTAATAGTATCTCTGGTTGTTACATGGAAGGAAATACAATTATCTAGAATCTCTGGATGATGGCCCAGGTTCAGATTCCGATAAAAGTGGAACATTTTTCGTTGGAATAGCATTGGACTTCAAAAACTCTACGTTTTAGCTGAAAATTGCACATCATTAGTTGGTATAATTCTATATGGAAAAATCCACAAACTTACTGCAGGGAAAATAATTATTCTCAGTAAACTGTAAAGAACGACACTTATGTTCAGACATTTTTTTCAATCTTCAAGTTATGAATCCACACCTTTCTTCTGTCCATCATTTCCTTGTTTCCCAACTTTGTTTGGAATGCAACTTTGAATTGTCCAGTTTTCGGAAAGGTAGGTAAGCTATATTCGGGTTTTTTTTGCCCAAGATGTACAATCGGATACACAACAATAGTGATTCGTCTCTTCTGAACGTTTGTAAACGATCCAAAATACAATTAAAACTCAACAACTTCTCATATAAAATACACGTAAACAGATGTAAACAAAGCAATCTATCGCCCATGCTCTAGTAATATTCGACACCGGTAGGGGGCGTATCGCTTATTATGTTTTACCAATAGGTATGGTTTTTTTTTGGAAAACCTCGCGACTTGTAAATTTTGGTTTGGAGAAGAATATCTTTAGATTTATGGATGTAGAGAATCTCTTTTGACTAATCACAAAATCAACATTGCTTACCGTATCGGAAATAACTTAGGAAATCATATTAAATATAATAAATCAAAAGTTCACAAAAAAATAAATTAAAAGTTTATAAAATGAATTTTAGTGATTGTGATAAGTTTTACCTTGGTAAGGTAGAACTTTCAGAAGCTTTCTGTGTATTTTATCTAATGAATTTGTAAATTGTTTTTATTAAACATTGTTCAATATGGTTTTAATAGTACCTCTATAAAAGGGTAGCCAACCCCTTCAATCAAAACTTGAAGAATGAAATAAGACTGAAAAAAAGGAAATAATTTTTCTTTAACTTTTGTGGGAATTAAGTGATGCAAACATTTGGTCAATCTTCTATCGAATTCCTTCAAACTAAAAAGTACGTCGAATTTGTAGAAAGTTGCATAGAGAAATTTAGATCGGTTTTATCCGGCAGTATATCTGCTTTTTCAGTCGACAGAGGAATTTCGTCGGTAACTCGACATCATTTCAATTTAATAAAAAAACAATCGTAGCATTAGTCATCCGTCTAATATTAATTTCATACTCGTTTCTTGAAATTGCGTCCAAAGAAATGGCTTTCATGTCGTCGACCAAGTCGATTGACCGTGGGAAGATGGGAGGTTGCCAGACTTCTCAAATTTTAATCATATATAAATAAAACATGTGTTCCACTAGATTTCGTTTTCGAATTGACATCTTCAGCATTTTATACGAATCATTTTGTATATTTGTACAGGGTGGTTACAATAACCTTCTGACACCAGGGCAGTTTTATTGAAAAAAAGGCAAAGGACACTTTATTTCAGTAAAGACACGAAAACTAAGACTTTAATACGCTGCACTATTTATAATTGAGTTTAATTGAATGTTGCAATATTCATGATTGATTTCACTTTATTGGATATGGATTTGTTGAATTATAATACTTTAACATAGAAATGATTCATGATTTATTAAACGGAGATGAATGAAATAGAACTGGTTATCATAATTAATTATACGTAGAGACTGAACTACAAATTGGCATTACGATGTGCATAACACGAAGGGATCTACTGAACTGAACTAGAACTACGTAAAAGGAAACACACGTGTTTCATTCCTCCCTGAAGTATGTGTCAGGAAGTCGGGCAGCTTGAGTTTGGGATTAACTCCTTCAGCCAGATCAGAGGATATACACTTGTATGTACAAGTGCATTAAGGATAGGTGAGACGGGATATTTATGGAACATAGGAAGTGTGGCTAGGGTTCAGAGGATTATTACTGGCCCAGCATTCGCCTTATAAGTTTGCAAGCAGTGACTTACATTACCATGAGGAAACCTCTGAGAAAAACTCATGGCAGACCAGTCGGCCCCGGGGTTTGAACCCGAGACCTCCCAAATACTAGCCAGCGTACCTAACATACTTGACTAACTAGCTTGGTAGAACTACGTAGGATTGCTCTGACTTATATACTTTTGAAATAAATGCTGACCTAAGCAAGCATGAATGAGTTAAAAAGAACAATGGGGTAATTGTAAGGAAGGTTCACAACAATATACACATAATTACGTCAGTACCTATGGGAAATGATTCAAAATTTGTTTTTTTCATACTATTCTATTTCAAAATTGAATAAATGTCTGTATATACCTACTTTAATTAGAAGAGTAACTGAAAAGTCACAACGACCAAGGATAGAATTCGAATTATCGTACGACCATTGGCATCACTATGTGCGGTCTAGATTTTCTAGGTCGAGGTTTCCAACATTCACCGTTCTTATGAATGAAAATATCATGGTGGCAAACGATTAGTCCTGGGAGCTGATTACCTAATTGATGAATTTCGATTTTTCAAATAATTGTCTTGGTATTCTGTGGATATATATATATATATATATATATATATATATATATATATATATATATATATATATATATATATATATATATATTTATTTGAATTGTTGTTGCCTGTGAACTATTTTTAACTTTTTATAATATATAATAGTACTAGGGTACTATTTATCTCAAAAATTAAAAAATTTTTGAAAAAAAGATAAATAGTACCCTTTTCTTTGACTTTTCAAAATCAAAATAATTTGAACCTATTTCGAACATTACGTGGGTAAAGGTTTCTGTGGTTTCCCTTACCATCTAATAATAACAGATTTGAATGTAAATATTGGACTGAATAGCACGTAATAAATAACAGAGAACGGACACAGCCGAAAAATTTTTTGATGAAAAATGTAGTCTTTTTTAACTATTCAAATTATTTCAAATCAATAAATGTCAAAGAAATTTCAATATTTCGAAAGATTTGAAAAAGCCACGAATGTCGTGGCGAAACGTTAACTTTTTAATAAAATCGAGTTTTCTGAGATTCACCAAGCCTGTTATTGCTAATAATTATCAAAAAGTTATATATATATATAATAATATATATATATATATATATATATATATATATATATATATATATATATATATATATATATATTTATATATATATATATATATATATATATATATATATATATATATATATATATATATATATATATATATATATATATATATATATATATATATATATATATATATATATATATATATATATATATATATATATATATATATATATATATATATATATATATATATATATATATATATATATATATATATATATATATATATATATATATATATATATATATATATATATATATATATATATATATATATATATATATATATATATATATATATATATATATATATATATATATATATATATATATATATATACATATACATATACATATACATATACATGGCGTTTATTAAACCTGGATTTTGGTAAGAATATTCCACCGTTTGATGATACAGGTTAAAAATTTGTGGACAATAACAACCTTTCAGCACCAAAAATTGCATGTCTAGTTTCTTATACTTCAAGACCTGTTGAAAATGACTATCGCCTTCCTATGCAAAAATCCAATCTTTGCACATTGACTTCCGAACTTATTAGTTTCTTATTGAGTTACTCCTATCCGATTTCTCCAATCTTCCACATTTTTCCCAGGAATAGTGTAAATTATTGACGTTAGCTGGTCCATAGGAAATAATTCAGAGGATTGTAATCCGGAAATCAAGCAGGCCATGAGAGATCAATTAGGCGGTGTAACGTTAAAAACTTTGAAGAAAAACAATAAAATGCGATATTTAAAAAATGTATGCCCTAAACCCAGTGTAGTACTTCATACTTTCATTTCGGTTACATTAATAATTTTAACAATATCAAACTTGAATTTGTCGAAATTTTTTTCTTGGGCTTTTGAAAAATCATCAAAGTACCATCATTCTTAGGAAAGTGCAAGGAATAGATAACCTTTTTAACATTTAACATTGCCCCTTCTTACCAACTTCCTTATTCTCACATTCCCGAAAATTAAACATCATAATGTGGCAACAATGGACATTCCGAAATCCTATTATTCGTGAATCTGGTCGGATGGGGTCGTAACAATTACTGAATGCCTAATTTTGAATTTCTCGGAGATTAAAACACAAACCACATGACGTGAACATGTGTTCTATCTCGCCTCGGAAAAAAATTCAATTCAGTGAATGCTAACAGTACCGTAAAATGTGAATTTGGATGCCTTTTGCGTTTCAATCCGTTAACTGATAAAATCAACAATTCGTTCTCAGTATTGTGTATCTCCTCGGAGACCCCACGATGACTCTCATTACGTTCTTTTTTGAATGTATTAACAACTTCGATGTTTGAAAGTTGTAACTTTCCGTGTATGTTGTTTCACTTGAATATTGTGGTCCCACCTTGTCATGGTAGGATACTATGGGTATCCGCACAACGCGCCTGGAGGGTAGCCTGGCTGGTCGCTGGTAGCCTAGCAGGTAGAGTTAAAAACCGCTAGATACTCGCACGTCGCGCCGGTAGATGGTAGCTGGTCATGTGGAAATCAACCCGCGAAGTGTGCAGATTATTGCGGATGTGTAGTTAAAATGTATGATTCGAGTAGTGACAGTGATCATTTTTATTTATTAGAAAACAATGCTACAAAGTGGTTCTTACAACAGAAAGCTGAAAAAAGGTTTACGGTACATCCTATTAATCAAAAAAGACAAGAATTTGTAGAATATCATCATTTATTCAAAGAGCTGTGTGATTACCCCGATCTTTTCTTCTCGTATTTGAGAATGATGTGGAAAACTTTTGAGGACAAACAGTCCGAAATTTTGCCACACGATATAAAGAATAACAACATTCTTTCATTGTTTTCACCACATATTCTTTTTAATCTTTCCCATTCTGTTTCTTCATATTAAAGCCCCAGTCCATGAATATTCCTGCCACATTTTCCACTGACATAACTCCCAGATCAAAGAAGACTGGTGCCATAAATGGAGCGAGGCACCAATTCACAAACATGGCATAGTGGATCCCACACTTGCTCTACCAGGATTTGATCTGAAGAGAAGCACCTGGAGCAGACTCAACAGAATTAGGACAGGCCATGCAAAATGCAATGCCATGTTGTATAGATGGGGACTCCGCGACTCCCCAGCCTGTGACTGCGGAGCCGATGAGCAAACCGTGGAACATATAGCCCGGGAATGCCCTTCGAGAAGGTACCTGGGATCATTCAGAGATATTATAGATGCGACACCCCCTGCACTGGACTGGCTGCGCTCCCTGGATGTAGAGTTTTGACTGAAATCCTAATCATATCCGCCGGCATAAATTATGCTCACAAATCCTACTTGCCGTTTTGATTATATACACATATTTTATGCTATGTTGTACTCGTTATATATATATATATATATATATATATATATATATATATATATATATATATATATATATATATATATATATATATATATATATATATATCATGATCACTGGCATTTATACTTTTAAATTGCTGTTGCTGAAATGCCATACGATAAATAAATAAATAAATAAAGAAACTTCAAATTTTTCGAAAAACTTTCTAGATTCAAGTCACTCTTTTCCAGGCATATAATACAAACATTTCACATACACCTAAGAAAAGTAAGAAACCAAATATTTTAGAGTACATAGAAATATATAAATATAATAAAAATAACCCTCCTAATCGGAGGTTAGCAATCAACATCGCAATTTGGACTTTCGATACTGCAGATCTGAACAGTTTGTTTGATGTGCATCTGAACCAATCTCGAAGGTTTTTTAGCCAGAAAATCTTGCGTCTACCCACCTTTCTACTGCCTGCGACTTTTCCTTGCATTATCAGCTGCAGTATCTTATATTTTTCACGTCTCATAGTGTGTCCTAAATACTCCAGTTTCCTAGATTTGATGGTATGGATGACTTCCAGATCTTTTCCTATCCTTCTTAACACCTCCACATTTGTAAATTTATCCATCCAAGATATTTTTAGGATTCTCCTATACATCCACATTTCAAAAGCCTGGAGTTTGTTGGTGAGTTTTTGATTTAATGTTCATGCAACCATGCCTTACATTAATATGGGAAATATGTAGCATTTCGCCATTTTATTTCGTAGTTCTAGCTTTAGGTCGCGATTGCAGAAGAGGTCTCTCATCTTGAGAAATGCAGTTCTGGCTGTTTCTATTCTGCTTTTAATTTAAGTTTCTTGGTCATTATTGTTTGTTATCCAAGTATCTATATATTTGTACTTCGTAACCTTTTCAAAACGGGTGTTATTAATGATTAGGTCGGCATAAGGTGTTACTGTCTTTAAAATTAACATGTACATATTTGGTTTTCTTCAGGTTCATTTTTAATCCGTATTTCAGACTAAAATGGTATTTGTTCTTTCCACCATTCTTTGCAAGTCGACTATGTCATCTGCTACTATCAGTGTGTCATCCGCATACCTAATGTCGTGAACATACCTAATGTCGTGAACATACGGTTATAATAATGCTTAGGTCAGCATCATAAATGTTATATAAACAGCGACATTTATATACTTAAATAGGATACAGGCGGCAAACATATGCCTTTTGCTCTTCAAAAACTTAAAAAATCTAGAATACTTACTAAGAACAAGTATAAGACCTGTCGTAATATATGGATGTGAGACCAAGACACTAACGGTTGCAAGCGAAAAACGACTTAAGTGCTAAGAAAAATATTCGGTCCAACTAGAGTCGAAAATACAGGGCAATAAAGAATAAAAACCAACCAAGAACTCAAAGAACTTCACACGGATACCAGCATAATGAACGAAATAAAGGCCAGGAAACTACAGTGGACAGGACACGTTGAAAGAATGCCAGATGATGGAATGGCAAAACTGGTGTGGAAAGAGGTTCTAGGGGGAAAACGTCCATTATGTCGCCCCCACCTTAGATGGAGAGACAATATTAAAAAAGACCTAAAAGCCATGAAAATCGAAGATGGCCCCGATCGGATGCTTGATAGAAAAGGATGGAGACGTGTGGTCGAGTCGGCAAAAACCCGCCCAGGGTTGTGAAGCCACAGATGATGATGATGATGATTTCCCTTGTAACTTCACCGTGCTAGTTAGTTGAGTTCTAGGTACTCTGTCTAGTATTTGGGTGGTCTCGGGTTCGAAACCCGGGGCCGACTGGTCTGCCATGAGTTTTTTTCAGAGGTTTCCTCATGGTAATGTAAGTCACTGCTTGGATACTTACAAGGCGAATGCTGGTCCAGTATTTATCCTCTGAACCCTACCCACACTTCCTATCTTCCATAGATATTCCGTCTCACCTATCCTTAATGTACTTGTATTATTGAAGCACGACTAACATTGACATTTACATAATTAGCTTTATAGCTGGTCCATAAAGTGTTAGGTACGTCCTCCAATATGGCCTTATGGATTCATTTATTAGTCGCCATCCGGCCATAATTGATAAAATTTGATAAAAACGAATTGGACCTTAAAATGTCATCTAAATATTTATATACATAATAATTCGATATAAGGAATGAATATGTTAGTCAACATTTTATTTCAGTTCTTATTGTGATTCTTGAACAATCGTTTATTCTGAGACAAAGAATCAGAATAAAAGCCATTTTTATATGAAACCTGATACAAAGATTCATTTATAAGAAACTCCATAAAATGTAATAAAATTGGTCAGTACTATTTCAAGACATTATGGTTTTATGAGTGTAATATAAGCTTAACTGGTATTAAACCTTCTCTGACCAGAGTTAACATCTCGAATCAACATATACCTACCCATATGGTAATCACTTTTATTGACTAATCCAAGATTGTGATAGATATAATTCTATAAAAATGTTCAATAGTTTCCGAAGGTAACGTACTTAACATGTCAAACTGGGCTACTTAGTTGGCTTGCGGAAATTCCACAAAGAAATAATTGTGAAAATTAAAAAGTCTTGTGAAAAGAAGAATGGGGATTTTTAAATAGTATATTAATAAACATTCGACTTGAATGTGTGCAACAGTGTAACAATAAGGGGTTAAAAAGGGCAATAATTCAAATAACATTGAATACGAAGTTTCTGGAAATTTTATATTTGATAAATAGGATTAAAAAAAAGGGTATTGAATACTTGTTGCAAAAACAATGAATTGTACTAATATTTAGGATCATTGAATCAAAAATAATGAATCTACATGGTGCAGATCTTTTATACCCAGGTAACAAGTGAAAGAGATTTGACATTGGACTGTTTGGATTTTTTTTCGTATCCCACTCGAGAACAGAGTATTGCTGCAGTTTTGGCAATAAGCTGACCACCTGAAACATATTTAAAAATATAAACATAAAGGGAACTTGAGTCAGGTGTATTTTTGATAGTTTTTGATAATTTAAAAATAAAGAAATAGAAGAAGATAATATAAAATAAGAAATTTTCATGAATTTTATTGGGCAAATATATATATATATATATATATATATATATATATATATATATATATATATATATATATATATATATATATATATATATATATATATATCAATTTCCTGGTCCCACAGACTCTCATTATTCAAGATCTTCGACGTAAGATATATGTTTAATACACTTCATTCAGAAATAATCATTTAATCTGATTTTTTGAAAACTAAAATAACAGTTCTTGGTCGAATACATATTGAAGAAATTGAAAATAACCCTATTAAAGATAAGTTTCTTTAAATATAATAAATTATGAAACGTAATAAACCATATTTTCCTAAATCGACATTTTCTTCGGTTTATAGGAAACAACATTGAATGTTTACGAGAAGCTATGAAATCGTAGTCTGACGTCAATTTCTATGCTTTTTTGCCTTTCAGTTTTTATTGCACTTCTAGTATTTATTCGAGGTGTCCAAACCCTCGTTTCAATGTCGGCCATCTTGAATTCGGGGTTAAGCAATAACCATTTGCGCAATTGCTCTACTCCGTTCGCTCATCCTCATCAAGCTGGGACGTCCACTATCCCGTGAGAGAGAGAGAGAGAGAGAGAGCGGTCGGAGGGCACAATCGGAAAAGAGTCGAGCACCAGGTAGGTATTATAGAGATACACCCGTGCTCGTGGTTTGTCCTTGGGTGAACCGTCGACCCTGGTCGTCGTCGGTTACTAACAGGCCTGCAAACGTCGTTCGATACAACACCTGTCATATGCGCATCCCGAGGCGGTCATACGAAGGTGCGGGATTCGAGGAAAGGCCCAACCATTTAAGCGGGGTAATCGGGAACCGCGTCGGAGGGTGAACGGTGCTAAAAACCGAAATGGACACCTTTATTTGAAGCCATTGAACTAATATTACACTTCCACGAACTCCTATCAAATTATCTCATGTCACATTGCGATTTATGTACCAAATGCGTTATATAGATCCTAACGCCCGATGGGCCTTAGGATCTATATAACGCACGTGGTGCATGCAAGATTTTATTTTTCACGAAAAAATTATTTTATTATAATGAAAAATCGATTTTAAAATCGGTTTATTGCTCCTATACTTTCCATTTTCCTTCTCATAGTAGGCATGCCATTTGTTGATATTTTGACGTTTGTGAATATTTTTGTCATCATATTTGGTGAATGTCATTGCTGCTTTCTTTGTGTAGTCTTATAGAAATAATGGAAATGAAAATGAATTTACCCAAGAATATTATAGAAAATGCAGCCAAAGCTGCGAATAATTCATTGCCGGAGAAATCCAGAGTCGTATACGACAAGGATTATGAAGTATTTAATCAATCGAAGTCGCTTAATTTCTCCTCGTACAATGAACGGGCGTTATCATCCATAATGCCCGCTCATAACGCCCTAGGGCATAATGAGTGTATTAATTTAAGGTAAAATCAACAAATAATATACAAGTGAAAAATAAAAAAATAATTCACATCTTTAACATATTTTGGTCCTCTAACAGAAAAAGTTGCTAAAGTCATACCTAAATGTAATATTAAAATTTCTTTCAAACCTAAGACAAAACTTTCAGGATTTTTATTCAATGCCGAAGATATCACTTCAAAATTTGAAAGTTCAGGAGTTTATGAGTTGATTTGTTCTGTATGTAAAGGAGTATACAGGGTGATTCACGGTGGATGGCACATTAGACGTTTCTGGTGAACCATACGACGGATCACTTTGAAAATTTACTGGAGGGCATAGTCGGACACAATCTACCCAACTAAAATATTTATGGTAATGCGGTGTTGCCACTTCTATTAGAAAGTAGTAGCAACTTTAATTTTTCAAATGGAACACCCTGTATATAATATTATTTTTAAAATCTCCAACAACTTCCCAAAAACTTTTCATAATATTTCCCTATACCTATCTGTTACCGTTTTCGAAATAAAAATTATTTTCATTTTTTTTCTTCTTATCAAGACCTATTAAAACGCTGATATCTTCGAGTTGAGGAACAATGTGATATCGAAATTTGGGTTGGATTTTGGTGGTACTTGGGGGCTCCATACACTTCAGCCTAATCTGCGTTACTTCAATACAGGGTGGTAAAAAAATTAATTATATGCAATTCCTTCTGAAAATTAGCTTCGGACAACGGAATTTTGAAAAGTCTATGAATCATATATGATAAGCCGCTAATTTATGTGAAAAAGGGTATAGTGATGTGTTATGAATTGTAATATCTGTATCATCTCCTTAATCTGTTCAATGTAGGTACCTACTAATAGCTCTGAATGAATTGCTTGTTGTTATTTAGTTTCTCTAAGAACCCCTCTGTTATATTCAATTTTCGTATAAATAGATTGTTTTGTAATACCATAGTTTAGTACGAGATGAAGTCAATGTTATGACGAAACGCATTCCATATATTGTTATGTACCTATTCCATAACTGTATTCTTCTAATCCATATCTATTAAAGTTTTCGAATTTTACATTCTATTTAATTTAATATCTGCTACCTTTTATATAGTTAAATATGTTTCAATTCCATTTTATGAGAATTTTACATACGTCTCATTTCTATGTTCATTCAGATATTTATTATATGACAATTAAAATTACACTTAAATCATGAATAAATGGTAAAATAATATAATAATCAGATACTGTAGGCTAAGGTAATTGGAGAGAAAGTTAAAGCAATCTTAATTTCTATTATTATATGCTCTTATTATATTTATATGCAAGCTATAAGACATTTTATGATTAAATTTGAAAGGCGTTTAAAAGATTTATGAGTAAATGATTTGAACGAAGTATTTTTTAAGTAAGAGGAAGTTTAGGATTTGTCATATCATTAAAGAATAAATATTTGTTTCAGTCAGCTAGGGCTTGTTTTCAAATGTGTATAATTATATCCTATTCGATTCTGTTTTTAGTTTCCGTTAATTGTGCTTTAAATACACCAATTTTATATCCACTTTCCGATATTGTCGATAGTTACTTGAACCGTACGTGATTACCAGGGCCGGATTAACCCTGTCCAGGCCCCTAGGCAACAACCCTGTCCGGGCCCCAGGTCTTTTCAAGTTGAGGAAGGGATGTAAGTAACTTCCGGATGATCGACTCCAGGTATCCTGTTAGTTCAAAGTCTTATGTGATATTGCAACAACATGGTTACTTTGACTTGATGCTGCAGCATCCCCTTACCTGATTCGTTAGCTTTATTGAAATGGTCTTAATGAATTGGTTATAGATAAGTGATGAATGATGATCCAGGTTGCATGATAGGTTAGGAAAGAGAAATGAGACGGGACGCGGTTATTTTCAATTTAATCTTGTTAAACGCAATAAAATACAATAAACGAAAGGAAACAGTTTTGTGAAGTACAAATTGGAAAAAGTCAACTTCCAAGATATTTATCTTTTTTGTACAGTACAGTAAGTTTAAATATCAACTTTTCTAACTTTTTTAGAAACAAAATCGTTTAAAACATCTTGGAACTCGACCCTTTCTAATACATCATTTTCAATGGCCACTATCGACAATGAATTCAAACGATTCTGAGATATTGTTGAACGAAGACAGTTTATTAGTTCTACTACTCGATACTAGATGGTTCTGTATGTAAGAAGTATTTCATCAATTGACAACATGCGTCGAAAGAAAGCAATCATATTGTTGAGGAATTTCATAAAAATTTTGAAATAAAATTTTTATTCGATGAAATGTTTTTTTCTTGGTGCGTGCACGGGCTCCCAGTCCCTAGGCAGTTGCCTACTCTGCCTAATGGTTAATCCGGCCCTGGTAATTACATGAAATGTTTTTTTGTCCGACGCCAAATAACTTGGCAAGCTCGAAATTATAGAACCATCAACTCAAACAAACGCCATTATTTCTCAGTAAAATGACGCTGTTCCACTGCTTGAAATCAATGTGTTTATTTATGTAATAAAATCCAGCACTCTTATATAGGCAGGATGCGGCTGTTTATAAAAGAGCTTACTGGCGGCAGGATGAAAGTGTGCGGTCTTCACCGCCAGTTCTATACTATATACTCAGTGAAAGACAGGTAATGGTAATAGCAGTTGCTTGGGGGATTTATTTTTGGATTATTTGACCTGAACTAATAAAGTAACTACTGATGGACACCTCCAATGAATACTAGACCAGGTTTGGAAACTTGAGAGGCAAAAGGGCATAGAAATAGACGCCAAACATTGTTCGGGGATTTATTTTAAATCACCTTGAAGAAAACATTCAACATGGTTTTCTTTAGATCGTAGAGATTATCGATTTAGTTTGATTCCTAACTATACATACTTATTTCATCTGTATTGGTGTATGCGTAGGTAAATATTGATATATTTTGTATAAATTTATCTACAGAATTACTAAAATCTTATTAGGGGCATCCATTAATTACGTGAGGTGTTTAGGGGGGTAGGGGGTCGAGGAAAATCTCACTCAATCTCACGTGGGGGAGGGGGTGGTCTCATCAAATATCACGTCATTTTTTTCGCAAGAAACAGTATAAAATTGCAAGAAAACTGGGTTGACTTAAGTAAGAAATATTTCTCTACTAAAATATAGCTAAATCATTCATAAAAATTTTCATCGCGGTTCAATTATGTACTGATGGAAGTATTCATTCACTATAAATAAATTCATTTGGTTGGAAACAATTTATTCATTTATTAAATACGAAAAAGTATTTTTCCAACATTATTCGTTAACTATCAGAATTATTATACCTGTTGATTTGTAGGGCTTCCCAAAAGTTTAATTTCAATCCTCTATTCTCTCTATGTAAAATATGGAAATCTTTATTGAATGAATGATTCTCATCTAGGAAATTATTGGAATAATTACTCTTATTGTTTACGAAGCAGCGCTCATGTGCTTTAATTCTTTTTCCGAAATTTCTATGTGTTTTTCTAATAATATTGTTGTGTGTTTTAACCAAGTAACGGCCACATCAAATCAAAATTTAAAAAAAAAATTACTAAAATCCTTCTAAATATGTATAATAATACATATATGCTTACTGGATATTTATTACAGATTACGTATGATTTTGAAGTGGAGAATTGAATATAATGATGATTAGGAATCCGAATATATATATATATATATATATATATATATATATATATATATATATATATGTGTGTGTATATGTATATGTATATGTATATGTATATGTATATGTATATGTATATGTATATGTATATGTATATGTATATGTATATGTATATGTATATGTATATGTATATGTATATGTATATGTATATGTATATGTATATGTATATGTATATGTATATGTATACGTATATGTGTATATGTATATGTATATGTATATGTATATGTATATGTATATATATATATATGTATATATATCTGTATATGTATATGTATATGTATATGTATATGTATATGTATAGTGTATATGTATATTTATATGTATATGTATAATGTATATGTATAGTGTATAAATATATATGTATATGTATAATGTATATGAATATGTATAATGTATATGTACATGTACTTATATGTATATGTATATGTATATGTACATGTATATGTATATCAGTGGCGGCTCGTGAGGTTTTGGTTTGAGGAGGCTACAAGAGGTGTTAAAAAATACACCATAGGTGAAAAGTTTTAGGATTTCAAGGTCAAGCATCTTATAATTTAAAGAAAATCAAAGTAAAACAAGCACCCTAAGCTATTAATTTGTTTTCACTTTCGAGTGTCTACCTTGAGACCTACAACTCCTATTTACAATATTCACAAAAACTCTTCTCAGCCAATTCATCAATTCATCTAGTCATCAATCTTCCACAAAATAGGTACCTACCTACCTACTTAACGAATTTGTTAACAGCTGGTGAGAGCAAATAAAAAGTTATTATATATTTTTGAAGATTAGCGGGATTCTGCGATCTTTAAAGTTAGCAAAATGATCTATAATATCCTCATAAAATTTTTTGTCTTTCGCCAAAAGTTTTACCAATTCCTTTTCAATAGACAACAAACTGATATTTTTCAAACGATCCTGGCACATTGAATTTCGTAAATAAGTTTTAATTCTCTTAAGAGTGGAAAACGAGCGCTCTACTCTCTACATATAAGTAAACACGCTGCCATTAGTAACTACGATCACACTACGATTCAATTCATGCTTTCCAACGAATTCACTCGATGTCACGGGAAATTCTATAGTTGTGATTGGTCGACATTGTATGAGAATCAGGCTGCATCCGTGTGTCATTTACATGTGTTTTGCTTTTTTATTGCAATGAAGTATTCATTCGGAGTATTTGCACCGTTGTTTGCTTTTCTGTAGCAGGCATAATGAACGTTGAGAATATACCTTTCTGAGCCTCCGCAGCGTTGCCACAAATCTTGAAATGCAGTAAATGTAAATACCTTCTATCTTAATTAATAAATTATATTATATACGAGTAATGTAGGTTGAAAGGAAGGTAGGTGCATAAAATAATATGATTTTGATTAATATGAATATGCTGTATGCTGACTATTCAATATAATATATTAGTGATACACGGAATATTATTGAGGAGGCTTAGCCTCCTTTGACTAGCCGCCCCTGATATATATATATATATATATATATATATATATATATATATATATATATATATATATATATATATATATATATATATATATATATATATATATATATATACACATATATATATATATATATATATATATATCTATATTATATGGTCAATTCCTCTTAATGTAGAATGCGTGTTGCATGTAGGACACAATAACCCACGACTTACCTACCAATTAGATAAATGGAGTATTCATCAAGTCTAAGTATACCATTTCAGACTTAGGAGTAATAATTAACACAATACTCTCATGGTCTGATCAATTAAATGATGCAGTTAAAAAAGCAAATACCTCACAATATTTTTTGAAGAAAACTATGTATGGACCCTAAATTGTTCATCACTCTAGACAAGTCTCATATTTGTCCGCATCTAAATTTTTTTAAACATTATATATATATATATATATATATATATATATATATATATATATATATATATATATATATATATATATATATATAGTGTGTCTACGTATGTTGGCTACATATGAGAAAACTTTTTTGTTAAATGTATATAAACCGTTCTACATGTTCTAAAATCCAAAATTCAACTATCAGATATTAAATTGTATTAGTATACTAGGATTTTCAAAAGATTAATTTTGATTGAGAGTAAAGTGCTTCCATTTTTGTCCATATGAAAACGAGTTTGATGTTCTTTCATCATTGTTGAAAAAAAGTGTTTGACGAAGTAATTTTCTATGTCTTCGAAATTTTAGATTGGTTAGTAAAATAATTGTTTATGCGTTGAATACTATAAAACTCCATTCAAAAATATTCGTTCTTAGAAAGTAATGGAAAATTGGACTAATATTTGCATTGAATCAACCCATCAATTCACAATTTTTAAAACAAAATTATTCAGCTTCACATTCTAAAATGATTCCTTTCTATATTCAGTTACTGCGAGAAATAATGTACTCTTATTAAAACAACGTACAATTCTTGCCGAAAATTCCAATATATTTATCAAAAAATCATGAGACTGCTCACATTCCAGATTCTTCCATCAAAGTAGAATTTTTTGCGACGACATTAATGAGGTATTATCCAGCGTTGCCAACAAAATAGCTCAATATATAACAAAATATCCAATGGGTTATTATGCATTCCAAATGAAAATCTTCTTCAATTATTCAACCAATATGTTATATTAAGATTAACTAAATTGGAATATTCGATGTTAGAGCAATATGGCTGCATCTATAAATTGATAGCATTATGTTCAAGAAGACAATAAGATGCCTGTTATCTACCATTGGAAGTTGCATACCAACCAGCAGCAAACGTAAACGAAGGAAATTTTTGCTCGTTAATAAATTTAGAAATACCTATACGAAGCAATAAGGTTACAACGGTGACTTGGTGAAGGCCACTGTGCTGGTTAATGATGTACCGAACCTAATTCTATTAAATTTAGTTGTATTCTGTGTTATTAACTATTGTTCACTGACATTTTTTCTGTGTTTGCCCAATTATCAAACATAATATATAACTACAATATATTTTATGAAAATATAATGTTTTGTTTCCCACGCAAAAATATACTCAGTGGGAAATTTCAACTAATAATTTATAAAAACAATTAGTGTTATGGTATTTGTGATATATTTTTCCCTTGTACTTCTTACGTTTTTCCTGAGTTATAGTTACGAGAACTTTTTTGTTAATGTGGACTATACTCTAGAGAAAATCAAGAATTTTTTGAGGCAGAACAGAACCGTAAAAATTTGGATAAATTCGGTCAAAATTTGGTGTGTCCTAACTTTGGGAAATTATTGTTTATTTGTTGTGAATATTTTAAAATTGACTGATTCAACAATTTGTTTCTGATAGAATAGAACACACATTGGAAAATTTGTTCAAACTTGACTTCTTACACATACGTGAGAGTAAAACCTCTTTTTGAAAGGGAAATGATATCAATTTCAATCTTAGCTCATTAATAATTGAAGAAAGACATCCCGAGCAATCCGACCAAGATTGGCTTTGTATTGCTATTGACTTGCTATATAATATTTCGCTCTAACTTTGCCTCGTTTCCAGACGTTGTGTATTATAGATAAATAGAAAAATGAAATAAAATATTTTTATATGCTCACCCTTCCCCAACAAATAAAACAGAATTTCATTGAGTTTATTTTCTGGATTATTTACCGTTCTGTAATAAATCATATACCTACTGTGGACAGTTTTATAGCTTCGTACTCAGGAACGTTAGACTGATTTTATTACATATAACAAGCTCCACCTTTACATCCACGTTACTCCGAATGATGCCAATATGGATTCCATATATTTTAATGTTATAATAAGATGATTCTTGTATATTACCGCACTCGCCTCCTGCGTTCCATCGAATTTAATTTTTCGTATTTCAGTTATAACCGAGTCCTATTAAAGTGGCATTTTTACTATCAACGCGTGGAATTAAACAAGTTTTCGAGAATTAGATTGAGACTTCGGATTTAAATGACTCGTTCATGTTACCCGGTAAGCTTGTCCTAACGGCCAATATTGTTGGATATTATTTTCGATAGAGCTATCCTTTCGATTGGGAAATGTGTTAATTATTTTCCTTATAACTAAAATGAACGTAGGGAATGTTTAGAATGATACAGGTTGTGATCAGCGGGTCTTGAGGTTATATGATACGTTGTTTATATTTATCACCGAAATTTAATACAAGACTTGATTTTATATTGGGACTTATGTGACTTGATTATAAAATTTCGATTTAAATGTCATTGTTCTGTAGAATGAAAGGTCTGTTTTTTCAGTGTTTTAGTAGAGTTATGTTTCCCGCTAAAAAAAATTGAGTGGTTCCTTCATTTCATTAGTGTTACTAATTTTGAGTTGAGTAAAACCGATATGAAGTAGTTATTTTCTATGTATGCAATATTGGAAGTAAGATTATAAAATCAGGATTTTACGGTTAAAGCAGGATTGTTTACATCAATTTATTTAAAATTATTGTGCCTTTGGATTGATGAAAATCTCATTGAAAAATCAATGTTGTTCAAAAAGTTTTTATCGCCATTAAACAGTTGTCTTCCGCTGCAGATTTTTCGGCAATAGTCGTTTTGTTTAATACCTACATTCTTAACTTAGAAATAGCTTGGGGATCAAAAATGGCACCAAATTTTTTTTCCACAATACAAAACCTCTTAAACAAATTTGTGTTAATGTTTTTTGATGACTTGATGCATTTTTTCATTATAGGTACCTATATAATTATATTATAATATACCTACCATTTTTTCAATAATATTAATTTGTTTTCTGGCTTTTTCTTAACAACTATAATATAGGTATGTTGATCTGGTATCATATAAACTGTTTTTATAAACTTAGGATTTCTTATATTAAATTCCTTACATTATTTGTTGGTAGACTGAAAATTTTAGAAAACTCAATATGCATTAGTTTGATATTATATTCGTATATGTTCTTAACCTAGTTTTCTATTTTTTTATGATCCATTTACTTCGTCTACTTGTTTTTACAGCAATTTATACTTTGATGTAAATTGAAAAAATAAGTTGATTTAAATCGACGCAACCTCGATTGGAAAACCATCAGATATTTTTTCAATAACAGAGGTGCATTTTAAGAGTTTAAATTGAATGAGAGGATACCTGGCAGCTGGTAAAAAAGCATGTGGTTACTTGACTTCATAATATTGTTGTCTTTTGACTTGCTTCTTGCGAGTTCTAGAGCGCCCTCAACTTCCCTAACCCAGTGCTGAAAGTCTTTAAATTGCTTCAGTTTGCGTTATTTTATTTTGATTAAAAATTATGCTATGAACTCACAATCAAAGCAGCACTAGCACTACTACCTGTTTATAACCTAAAAATAGTTAGTAACAGTCAGCGTTGCCAGGTGTGAAAAATTCTCCGTACCACAAACTCGATGAAAATGTACTAAATTTTACCTCAGCGTACCACTTTCTAATATTACATATTACATGCCATATGAAAGAAAAAAACACTTTATATGGATAGTGTGTAAATATATTTGCTATGTGACGGCTAGTCGGGCTAGTGGCTAGTTTGGCAGAAGCTGCGTGAGAGAGAGAGAGAGACAAAGAACTTTCAGTTCACTCAGTTTCGAAATCAACCGCTAGAGGCAGGCATAAAATTTATTCCATTTCACAAAGCAGAAAGAGTACAGAGTTTGTGTACTCGTTGGCTGGACAGAATAAACTGACTGTTCCGTGCATTTCCGAACTTTCCTTCCGACTCGCATGTCTCTCTTGTCATGGTCATCTGCTATGACGCTATGGACATTTTGATTTCTTGATTCAAATTGCAAATAATCGATAAAAAAGTTGTTTTTCAATATACCCAAAAACGGTACCACATTCATCAAAGGAGTACCACCGTACTTTTTGACAACCAAAAGTACCACATGTGGTACTATAGTACCATTCTGGAAACGCTGGTAACAGTTGTGTTTTGTCAGTTGACAGATGTAACAACTTTGAAAACAAAATTCCCTCCAACTGGATAAATAGTCATGTTACTGTAGCTTGGAAGCATGAGTTTATCAATCATTTCATGATTTTATTCAGCAAGTAGAACTACATACAACTATACTTTTTTAGTCTGAAACATTTTAATTGTAGGGCACTGTTAATGATTAAGTATGTCAAATTTCCCAGGATTATCTCAACATAATATATTTAGTTTTATGGCCGTTGTCAATAAAGATATCTGCTTTATCAGTACAATGTGTCTGATTATCGATATTAATATTCACAATATTGTTTCAGGTGATATTTTAAGCGGTGTCTGCTACGTGGGCATATGGAACAAAGATGCACTTCGAGTCTTCGTACTAGCTCCGTTCTGCGTCTACCTTGCCTTCGGCTTCATCTTTATAACCGTGGGATTTGTGTCACTCTTCAGGATCAGGACTGTGATGAAGCATGATGGAACGAAAACTGACAAACTGGAGAAGCTCATGATCAGAATTGGTATTTTCTCTGTGCTGTACACGGTACCCGCAGTAATTATTATAGCCTGTCTGTTTTACGAACACTACTATTTCGAAGAATGGATGCTTACCTGGACCAGAGATATGTGCAAGAAGCATACGAAATATGCCGTGCCTTGTCCCAGGGTGGAGAAACATAGCTACAAGAGTCCTCAATTCGAAATATTTATGATTAAATACTTGATGTATATGATTGTTGGTATTACTTCCAGCGTTTGGATTTGGTCCGGAAAGACTATGCATAGTTGGAAGGTTTTCTTTCATAAATTGCAGGGAAGACATGCAGAAGCTTACGTTTGAAACATACCTTATGTCAAAGAGAGAATTAAATTATTAATATATCGGTTACTTGTAAAAAGAAGCTTAAAGTGTTCTATCGTTGTATTAGAACCACAAGTAAAGAACTGACCAAAAAGAATTAACAGTAATTCAAATGAAGATAATGACAACTTAGAAAACGACGCTGAATTTGCTTCAGGGTAGTCTAACAGGATTGCCAACAAAAAATATTATACTGTTTGTACTGTAAAACAGTAGTAAACTCGCAGTAAATATGTTCGAAATTTAGTTTTTTTTTTCATTGAAATTTGATATTGAATAACGTTTCATTATATATTCAAAAATGAACTTTTAGGAAATTGTTTTTTTCAAAGACTTAACATTTGGTTTATTATCGTTCGTTTGAAAGCTTTCGTAATATTGTTTCTTGTGGATAATAGATAAACTTGTTCCTTTTTTACATTACATGACTTATTTTATTAAAATTTTATATCGGACGTTTCTTTTTTATTTTATTCAAAACTTAAAAGATGTATGTCTTTGGTACGTTCTTGTTTGTAAATACTGAATAATATTATTAAATTGCTTTCGTTTCTTCTTCAAAGAGTTTATTATTTCACAGGGTGAGTATGTATTCGGAAAATTATATAATAATATGGAAAGTTTCAATAACTTTATCATCACATATCACATGATAGGTATATTTTTACAAGAAATTATTGAACATTGTGTTTTATTTCAAACTTTTGTTTATTTACTGCAATTATTGAATAAAAAAATAATTTGTTTCAGGAAAATGTATACAAAAGTTGAAAATAAAAACACTTTTTCGAGTTATCTTTTCGCACATGCTAGATTTTCACCAAAAATTATTGGTAGGTATAGGTATTTTTAATTCAACGATTTTCAGAAATATATATATATATATATATATATATATATATATATATATATATAATTCGTTGGTATTTACTGACATTTTTATATTCAGGGTTTATTTCACTAGGTTAATGTCAACATTTAATAACTATTTGCATAAAACATTTACTATTCATTAAAATACACTATAGTTTACGCGTTTCGACTTCTAGTCATTTTCAAAACAATTTCACAATTAATTCAATATTTAAAAGTCTCTTTATTACACAGCAAGGTCGTCGATGTCATACTGGTTATCTCACGTGATTAACTCCTCCTCTTCATTCGTATTTTCTCGGTTTTCTCGGTTTTCTCGGTGAATGATGTTATGGTATATTCTTCCGAAGTTTTCAATGTCAGCTCTTGAGTTTAATGTTGTTTTTTCTTCTCTTTGGATGGCTATCATTTCCATTATGTTTCTTTTTTGTTGTTGTTTTTCTCTTCCATACGAAAATTATTGGAAGAAAAAAAGAAAACAAAAAAGAAACATAATGGAAATGATAGCCATCCAAAGAGAAGAAAAAACAACATTAAACTCAAGAGCTGACATTGAAAACTTCGGAAGAATATACCATAACATCATTCACCGAGAAAACCGAGAAAACCGAGAAAATACGAATGAAGAGGAGGAGTTAATCACGTGAGATAACCAGTATGACATCGACGACCTTGCTGTGTAATAAAGAGACTTTTAAATATTGAATTAATTGTGAAATTGTTTTGAAAATGACTAGAAGACGAAACGAGTAAACTATAGTGTATTTTAATAAATAGTAAAAGTTTTATACAAATAGATATTATATGTTGACATTATCCTAGTGAAATAAACCCTGTATATATATATATATATATATATATATATATATATATATACATCTATATATATATATATATATATATTTATATATATATATATATATATATATATATATATATATATATATATTTAATCTATCAGTATCAAAATGACCTTCTAAAACAATTTCATTTGTCGTACTATATGACTTAAAAATAGTGATGTTTTATCAAAAATCTGTTTCGTGCTTGGGAATCTTGAAATAATTTCCTAAATACCTTGAAACAACTATCTCAATATTTCCTTTCGAAACGAAATATAGACATTTTTATGAAACTGAAATTTCTTGAAGAGTGCTTCAAAAGATTGAAGACATATAAGTTTTGTTGATATGAATAATCTCGATGGTGCCTAACTACGTTTTGAACTATTTGAGGTCGGTATTCCTGTTGGACTGTCATATATTAGATTGTTGGTAATTTATTGATGTCTTTAGGCATGAGCTGCGATGACATGTGATGACTACATTGCATTCATTAAGTTGGAAGGATGGCGACAGTTGATTTAAGAAATTTATCATTCGGTTACTTTAAAATAATGTATTTTACTTGTACTGAAATGAAGTCCATCTGTATAATTTGGTGCGATAGGATCAATGAGAAAAAAAGTGATTCGTCAGTTTCCAAGTGCCAATCTAATTTATAATAGATACATAGTTCAGAACGTAATTTTTTGCGTTTTTTATTTATTTACATTCGAACAAACCGATGCTGTTTTCACCGTCAGTCCTGATGATGTATATAAAAACGAAATTTTCTTTCATTGATACTATCTGACTGAATTGTACATATTGTGATTATTTTAAGTGAAATAATTTTTAAACTTCATAGATTGTTATAGTTTGTCGCTGAAATGATGGAAGGGATTATTTCATGGAGCTAGGTACTTCCAAACATAAACTATCAACTGTCAAAATTTGACGTATAAATAAGAAGATTCATAAAATTAAATTTTTATATTAATTGTCGATATATGCATCTAACTTGTTCTGTATTATTTCAAGAATTGACTTCAGCAGTAATTAAAAAATGTTGTCTAGTATATCCTTTAACTGTGATGAAATTGAATTAAATATGCATAATTATGATGACGGCTACTTAGTCATGATTTTGTAATTCCTCAATTTGACCCCCTTTCGCAGTTTTTAATATTTTCAATTTCAATGAGTCCAGAATAAAATAATAACTGTTTTCGTATGAGTATTAAAAGTATAATAATTTTGTATGCAATGTATATAGTACTTGATTATTACATAATCTTTATCTGTTGATATTGACTTCTTATTGTTTTGCACGTTATTCAGTAAAATTTTGACATTTGTGTTTTTACTAATAAAATCTTATTTCAACCAAATAAATGCTAAGCATATGAGACATCTCAAAATTCAAATTTAATGAGAACAGATCAAAATCAATTAGTTATATTTGTAAATAGTTGAAAAAAATATCACTTTCCTACTCAAATAATACAAGTTGGTAAGCTATCAAAAGTTTGCTCAAAAATTTAATAAATCACTATAAATTTGAATCAGATGTTATAATAATAAAATAATGCGAATAATGACAGGTTCTCTTTACACATTATCCATTGTACATTTTTCAAGTTGTATATCAGTGTTAACAATAGTTTTATTTTCTGCTATTTCATATTTGTTCAAAGCAATTTAATATATAAATTATGTGTTTATTACTTGTTGATTTGTTTATTTATTTTTTTCATCTGGGATATTCTTATCACAAGTTGTAAAACCAAAATATCACATTTTCCCCTTATTATAACTGTTTGAATATTCTACAGGATATTACTTACTATGCTAAGCCTTGTCCAATTTAAAAACATTAATAAACTTTTTATCTTAGTCGAAAACATTTGGTTGAATTACATTTACCTACCAATAAGTTACTTGTGAGATTTTGTGCGTAACTAATATTATATATTTTTGTAAATAAAAATGTTGATCTACTTTATTACTAATAAGTTGTATAAATGCTCAAATTATTGTGCTATGCTCCACTTTGTACAAAAAGTATTGTCTATTTTTCCACTTTTTCATAACTGTAAAAATTCAGCATTTCAACAAAAAATGTTTATCCATATATCTCATATTTTATATTTTCGTTACATTTTTCTTAGACGAACGTTGTACTTTTTGAAGAAAATACATGATATAATTATTTTCCTTGATATTGTTTATTTCATTAGTTTAGACTTTGGGAGTGAGTGGAATGAAATGTTCACTATTATGAATTTATTATCAGCTAGTAGACTGCGAAGGATACCTATTATGAGTTTAAGCCAATTTTTTTCTTTTTAATCGATTTCTTCCATTTTGATATTTTAAACTTGAATTTTTTTGGGATTAGTTTCATAGGCTCATAATCTGAAAGTACTATAACGCTAAGAGAAGACAATTTCTAATTTAATCAAATACACGTAAGTGACGATATCAACATATTCATTCAATGCATGGACGACAATGCTTAGAAACAATAAAAATACCTAGTTGTGATATGTGTGAAATATATATTGTTTCACCACTTATTCATTGATACAGCAATATATTTCGACTCTAGAAGTAAAAGTATTTTTAAATATGAAGTTGAAATTGAAAATATAATGTTAACTGAAATAGTATAATACTTGATTTGAAATACGTTGTCTTCCTTCTTGTGATTACTATCTAGGTATATAACCAAACTTACAATGAAATGTTTTTCAGTTTGCTTAAATAAAGGAGCAAAATAAACTACATCGAATCTGCCACTGAAGGGATTAACTAATAATTATACATTAGTAGAAATAATCTACTTTATTAAGATTGATAGAATTCTTTTTAGTAGGAAGTAACTAAAATATTTCTTTTAGTTCCGTTTTTCACATGAGTTATGCACAACTTGACTGTAGTAGTTCCACTATTCCCTTCATGTTCAAAGTAGTTGAAGTGCTAGTTTAACCTCACTTTCCAGAACTGACATTTGTGTAGGGTTTTGCTTATGGTCGACGTGTAAATTTAAATTTCTGAAGAAAAAATCTAAAAAGTGCCTGAACATGACTTGAAACTATGTTAGGAAAGTTCAGGAATATTATCTTCAATATCCCAAAGAGATTACTCCACAAATATATTTTCAAAATGGATAAAGCATATTTTCGTAAAATAGAGGAAACCCAACAATTCCACTTCACTTTCAGATACGAAAATAAGGATTTAAAGGTCAATAGACAATTCAACTTTATCAGACAGATTTCGGAACCTGTTTCTTCTTTCCTTGCAAGATTGTCTGTGAATGTTGAAAAAGTTATAAATAAAAAAAACAAAAAAAAAGATTCAGAGAATATTCCTACTGAACTGAATATCAAACTCACAATAAACGGCGAAGATGTTCTAGAGAGTAAATTATGTAACGAAGTGTTTAATGAGGGGAAGAGCATAAACTTGATTCTTCTTGGAAAAATATTCAATGTAGTCATTAATTCTCCATGGATTAACACATTAGCTCTTCCATCATCTATTTTAGCCACATATCCTGTGTATCCTAGCAAGTTTGAAGCATTTCATACTAATTTCAATAAATCACAGTTCAAATGGTATGCTTCAAAGGACAAAAAAGATTGGCTGGAATTATCAAACAATCATATTTTGGTACCTGGTAATGATTTGGTGGATTCATACTTAAAATTAGTATGTACACCTATAAATGATACTGTAGAAGGACCTTCAGTAGAAGTTGAAAGCGATGAGAAAATCCAAGCTAGCCCTGGGATTTGCCCATTTGAAACAAGACACCAGTTCACTAGAAATAGAACCTTGAGAAATGTGTAAGTTGTTTGAATGGGGAAGATTGCAATATAAAGCATATTATCTAATTTTTATAGATTTCGTGTCGTAACCTATAATATTCTAGCTGACTTATATTGTGACTCCGAGTGTACTAGAGAAGTTTTACACCCTTATTGTCCACCTTATGCTTTACATTTGGATTATAGGAAGCAACTTATTTTAAAGGAATTAATGGGCAAGTTTCTTTTAAATTTTTCTTTGAGATAAATTGAATCTGTAGTTCTCTAGATACCTCAATTGAGGATCATTCAGCAGTTATCATTTATTTCACATTTTTTATTATTCAAGTGCAAATATATAGCAATACTTTTTTCATATTTGTAGGCTATAATGCTGATATTATTTGCCTACAAGAAGTGGATAGAAAAGTGTTCAAATATGACCTCCAACCATTTTTATCGTTTCTTGGATTAGAAGGAGATTATGCAATAAAAGGAGGAGAAGTGGCAGAAGGAGAAGCTTGCTTTTATCGATCTAATAAATTCTCCTTGCTCAAAAGCAATAGAATAGTTTTTTGTGAGCATATTGACAAAGATCCTCTTTTTTCCTATATTTGGTCAAAAGTAGTCAGAAATCCAAAGCTTGTAACTAGAATACTAGACCTTAAAAGTACTCTCCAGACAGTTTTACTTCAGTCTACTGATAATGAAAGAGAGCTCCTTTTTGTTGCTAATACTCATTTGTATTTCCATCCTGATGCTGATCATATAAGACTTTTACAGGCTGGTTTTGCAATAACCTTCATACAAAATAGTTTAGAGTCATTGAAAAAAGAGGTAATTAAGAATTTCTATTCTGGGGTTATAATTACATATGTTATTCTATTTTAGTATCCTGAAAAAAGGATCTCCCTTATATTTTGTGGAGATTTCAACAGTGTACCAGAATGTGGCATTTATAAATTATTCACAACAGGATCTGTTCCAGAAGATTTTGTTGATTATAGAAGTAGTGAGTACTACAAAGTTTAATTACCTAAATATGCAAAAATATTTAATAACTGAGATTGAATTCTCGCACATCACTTGGTGAAACATCATAAAGAATAAAGTATAAACTTTAAAATAAAAGAAAATAAAAAAGTCTTGATAATGAGTTCATAACTTGAAACATGTCAACTTTTCGTTACTGCTAAATACAGTATCTAAATATTTTTTATATTGTGAAACATAAGCCAAGTGTTTTTTTTATTTTAAAGTTTATACTTTATTCTTTATGATGTTTCACCAAGTGATGTGCGAGAATTCAATCTCAGTTATTAAAAATGCCAGCAAAGCATTTCTCGCGATCAGTCTTGATAATGAGTTCATAACTCGAAACATGTCGACTTTTCGTTACTGCTAAATACAGTATCTAAATATTTTTTATATTGTGAAACATAAGCCAAGTGTTTTATACATACATACATACATACATATACTAAAAGTTTATACTTTATGCAAAAATATTTCATATTTTCAGAAAAATAATGTTATACAGTTTGTACAAAAATTATTATGTTACTAGAATATTTGATTGTTATACAAATCTCAAATTCTGTTAGTTTGGTAAATGTTTTTTACTGTTATAATTATTTCAGATGTGGAAGAAGCTGTGGAAAATCTTAAACTTGAACAAAATATACCATTGGCTAGTGCGTGTGGAACTCCCCAGTTTACTAATTTCACGACTGGTTTTGCAGACTGTTTGGACTATATCTACTATCAGAAAAGTAACTTAAGGGTTTCTCAAGTTGTTCCACTGCCAAGCAATGAAGAATTGACACAACACACTGCTTTACCAAGTATTGTTTTTCCTTCAGATCATATAGCTTTAATATCTGATTTAGAATGGTTATAGTGCACACCAAATATAAGATTAAACATAAACAATTTGTTCACAGGCATTTAAATTTTTTTCTATAAGAATTGTGTATATATTAACCTATATATAGAAAACATCATATGAAATAATTAATAAACATTTGAGAAATTCATCTGATTCAGCAGTTGCTACCACTAAAGAAATACTGATAAAAAAAATTTCACAATATATTTAGGATATGATGCATGTTCTGAAAAAAGAATGCATCTTCAGTTACTGAATTGATAATGTATTTAACGATCAAACAAATAGTATTATGAATTTGTTACTATAGTTTGAACTTACATTTATTCTCAGATTTTAATTAGTAAAATTTTTAATTTTAGTTCTTTGGCAGTTAATTTCATTATGAAAAAATTTCATTGATTTAAAGATAAAGCAATGAATTTTTGTCATGTGAGGTTGTCACTGAAAGGAACTAAGTATATATTAGTCAATCATTTGAATTCGTATAAATAAAAACATCAATAATTTTTTTCATTTTATTCTTATATTCAGTGGATTTACAACTTTTCCTGTCATAAGTATCACTTGTTGTTCTGAGTCTATCACAAAGTATAAGAAGGGACGATTGACCTCAAATCTTACAGGCTCAGTGTAGTAATGGTGGCTTCCTAAAACAAAGTAGATGCAAATTAAATGTGATATTTATAAACAAATTTCGAATCACGTTTAGTAACGATCTTTGACGATCAGATTAACTTCATAATAAACCACAATTTCGAAAATGTTCGTAGGATCACTAACCATGTAATTATCTGTATTGCAGAACAATGAGAATAATTAACAAAATTGCCATGTTGATACAATGAAACTTTGAATAAAAGTGTTAAACATCGTGTGTCTCCGCTAAATAATTTGACTCAATTGCGTTTAGTCAGAAATTACGAATATTCTATTCAAGAAATTCATTTAAATTGGAAAAAAAGCAATTTTCACCCAAGTAATTCAATTATTTAGATAGATGGAATTCAACTTGTTAAAATAAATGCCTATAAATTATATACAGTTTAAGACGTTAAAATCACGTGTGAATTAATACAATTTACTTCCAGAACTAATAAAAAGAAATACTAAAATAAGAAAAATTCAGTTCCATATTTATGCATCTAACTGATAGGGATGGCGAACCAATGGCGTGCGACATAATATTTTGGGCACGTCACTGATAACAAAATTCATT
>JARQZK010002906.1:215000-230000 GCA_030704885.1 Cynegetis impunctata
AATCGGCGTCAAGTCAAGTGACGAATAGGAAAAGTGACCTCACAAAAGAAAAGGAAGGAAATACTGATTCCAGTAAAGGTACAAATAGAAACATACGCTCGAGTATATTTGGTACCGGCCAGTATTTAAATATTAAAGGAGTCAAAACATATGCTCATTTACATGTTTGTAAACTTGAACCTGAGCTTAAAGAAGAACAATTACTTCAACACCTTCAATCATCTGGTTTCGAAGATGTAAAATGCAGTAAATTAGAGTCAAGAAAACCACTTGAATATTCATCATTCAAAGTAACTGTTCCCAGGGATGACATGGATAAATTAAAAAACGCAGAAGTATGGCCCGTTGGAGTAAGAATTACCCCTTTTTTATACTGGCTGAACAAGACACCTCTGCAGCAAACCTGAAGTTCACAATACAGAATAGCCAACAAAGTAATGCAAGTAAGATAGAAATTGGTAGCAGAAGGTTGAAGATTATGCATTTAAATATACAGGGTTTAACAAATAAAGTTGAAGCTCTAGAAGATCTTACAAATCACTTAAGGAATGATGTTATCTGTTTAAGTGAACATTGGTTACATGAAAACAATAAAAGATTATACCAAATGAAAAACAAACAACTGGCTGCAAATTACATTAGACAGAAATTCCAGCGTGGAGGAGTTTGTATCTATATAAAGGAGGGTATAGAGTACATTGAAATTAGTGAGATAAAAACCTTATCAAATGAAAAGACTAATGAAATTTGTGCAGTCTACATATCAAAACATAATCTGGTGGTATTGGTCTACTATGCAGCTAAGGTATCTGAAAATTTTGTTGGTTTTTGGCATAACGTGTTAGAATACATATACTCTACTTTTAATGATGGAGTAGATATTGTTTTATGTGGAGACTTCAATGTAGATTTCAACGAACGGAGTGCACGTTCAATAGATATTTTAAATTTACTTAAGAGTTTCGGATTGCAGAGAACCATTGTTTCTCACACAAGGGTGCACTACACAGGCAGAAAAACATGTATAGATAACATATTCACAAATATTCGGGAATATCAAGCATATACATTCGATGCTAATATATCAGATCACAATGCACAGATATTAGAAATAAATGTAATTCCACAAAATAACAAAAACACCCATAAAAGGAGAACATTAAATTCACAGAACATAGAATCTTTCAGAAGAAGTCTCAGTGGAGAAAATTGGCAGGATGTGATTAATACAAGGGACGCCAATAAGAAATTTGATGTTTTTCTCAACATTTTTTGCCTTCAGCTTGATAATTGCTGCCCACTGCGCTCTTTTGTAGATTCTAGAAAGTACGATTATTCACAAGACTTGCAACAAATGAAAATAACTCTAGACCTGATAAGAGAAGCCTATTTAAAAATCAAAATGAAAATACCCTTGAATTATTCAAAATACATAAGCAACAATATCTAGAAGCTGCACAGGCGGAAAGAAGGATTAGAAATGAGAATAAAATTGCTACAGCTGGGAATAAACAAAAAGCTACATGGCAAATAATAAATACTGAAACAGGCCGTGTAAAAAGAAAATCATATGCCGGAGCACCTTCGCCACAAAGATTCAATGATTATTTCGTAAGTGTGGGCCCTAATATATCCAAACAGATAACGGATACTTCTTGTTCGTATATGGATTTTATGAGAAAGTTTAGTATAAAACAAGGCTTTTCCTTATTCCTTAGGCCGGTTACGGAAGAGGATGTAATTTGTTGCATTGGAAGGCTTGCCGCAAAACCAACTATGGACATCTATGATATCAGCGCGAAATTGGTCAAAGCCGTCGTTGATGTTATAGTTTCTCCTTTAACTGACATATTGAACTCTTGTCTCCAGCAGGGCGTATTTCCTGACAAAATGAAAATAGCAAAGGTATGCCCAGTGTTGAAAAATGGAAGTAAAACAGAAACAAATAATTACAGACCAATTTCCATAGTTCCTACATTCTCCAAAGTACTTGAAATGATAATGGCAGATCAATTATTATCATATATGGATAAAAATAGATACTTTTGTGAAGATCAGTTTGGATTTAGAAGACAACGTAGAGCTGTTGACGGCATAGAATCCCTATGTAATTACATAGTAGATGGTTTCGAGGAACATTGCTCAGTTTCTACCGAATTTTGTGATCTATCGAAAGCTTTCGATTGTATGTTCCACCATATATGTACCCAAAAACTTGAGTACTATGGTGTAAGAGGGGTAGCCCTTGCTCTGTTCACATCTTACCTTGTTGGAAGAAGACAGGTAGTGAGTTGCGGACCGCAGAGAAGTTCCATGCTTGATGTGATTCAGGGTATTCCACAGGGCTCTGTTCTGGGACCTCTGCTTTTTATCATTTACATCAATGATTTACCACTAAACTTGGCATGCCATACTGTGCTATATGCTGATGATACTAGCTTTGCTGTGAAGGACAAGGATGCAAAAAATTTAGAATTGAGATGCCAACAGGCTAGGAAAACTGCGGGAACATGGTTCAGGGCGAATAAGCTTTTGCTTAACGAACTTAAAACCAAAAACAATGATTTTCTCATCATCCCGAATGCTACCTTCAAGTGGAGTAAAATTTCTGGGCGTTTTACTAGATAACCGTCTCACATGGAGAGATCATTGTAGCAGTCTCAGTGAGGGATTACATAACAGCATATTTGCTATTAGAAGGGTTAGGCAAATCATCAGCCAAAAAGCAGCAATAACTGTATATTACGGACTTTTTCACTCCAGGATGCTATACGCTCTAGAGCAATGGGGGCTTACTTGTCACATAAAGCAGATTTTGGGGGCCCAAAAGGAGGCTCTTAGGGCCATTGAAGGTGTGAACTCGCAATGCCACTGCAAGCCAATATTCAAAAAACACAATATTATGACTGTTGTAGCTGAACTAATACTAAGGCTAATCATGAATATTGTGAATAATCCCACCATGCATGAAAGAAGATCAGAATGTCAACCATATGGGATCAGATCTAGTGACAACTTCAATATCGAGAAAGCTAGATTATGTACAGGCATGAGAAAAAATGAAGGAGTAAGATTATATAATGGAATTCCCATTCAATGGAGAAAACTCCAGAAGAGGATTTTTCGGAAAACATTGAAAGATTATCTTCTGGAAAACCCACCATACAGTCTGGAGGACTTCAATGTGAAACTCTGAATTGATTAGAATGAACAATTATTTGAATTTTTATATTGTATATCATTTGTAACTTGACTTTGTTATTTATGTAACCAAATATACTATCTATCTATCTATCTATATATATATATATATATATATATATATATATATATATATATATATATATATATATATATATATATATATATATAGGCTGTAGTTTCGTAGTACTACATTTTCCAAAAAATGAAATTGCCCATGCCCAGCAAAACTGACAGATATATACCTTGCACCAACAATCTTACCATATCTTTGACTTTTATGGATATCCATATAATTTTTTATAGTAACAGAAACTGACTGTTCAATATTGGTAACGTAAATATTTTCATCAACCGTCATTGGTGTGAAATCAGCTTGCCTAGGTTGAAAAATCCTTCTGATTCCCAGCTGAAACACATGTTCTTCCCAAAAAATGTTTATAGGTTATTTTATTCTAACTTACCTTCTGCAGAGTATTAGTAAGTGTTATTCTACCCTTCAAATTGAAACTGGGGATAGTAGCTTTGACATGAGTCAACTGAAGATTATTTATCATATATTTGAAAATATTTTGAGTTCGAATATTACAAATTAACTCGTCCAAACCGTTATTTCTCAGGGGAAGGAGTAGTAGTAAATAGTACTTCTCACTATCTAAAGGAAAAGCTAACGCCAAGGCACCTAAATGTTGAACATACAAAAATGGAAGTACAGTGTCATACGTCATGAAGTCAAGATTGAACTCTTTTTTCCCATCTACTAGAAAATATGGGGGGTCTTGTGGTAAATAAGGCTTAGGGGGTCTAAAATAATGTGGTTGATCATACTGACGGGCTATAATATAATCTTCGACCGACCTAGGTTTTCTGATCTGGTGATAATTGGTTTTTGATTTTCTGAGAATTTTTTCTATATCTGACCTCAAATTATTCTGATCTTCTGTTATATATATTGTATTATTTATTTGAATTTCGTTATTGGATTTATCGAATTCCATGTTTTTCGTTTCACTGGATTCTCCCAAATATTTACCGACTTCCTTGGTAGAATTTGAACTGCTCATTTTATTATCATTATCATATTTTTCGAAGTTTTTCATCTGGTGTTCGGAGTCACTTTCCATGTTTATACGCTCTGTCATCATTCTTGAATGTGATGTCAATGAAAGCAACTCTGCCACTGCATCTGCTTGATGTAATTTTTCAACGAAATCATTGGTTTTATTGCCATCTGAATTATAGTGTATAGTGTTATATCTTTTGCTTCTTTGTATAACTGCATCCAAAATTGAATTATTTTCAACTGGTAATGAGGAAATAGTTGCGTATTCTGTAAGTTTTGAAGAATCATTTGTATCATATTTTATCGATCGAGCGTTTCGTAATAATTGTGAGTTTTCAGTAGTACTTGCAACATCATCAGAAGCATCTGTAGAGGAAAATATATGTCAAGTATATTTCTGATTAATATAAAAGGAGTATTAACGAAAAACTCTTTTCGTTTACAATAGTTTTATAACATAATTGCCGAGTTTAAATAATAAATATGTGTAATGTCAAGTACATTTACTTATTCTTCAATGGTTCGAATGTATAAACAAAAATATTCATTAGGGTCCTCTCTTTGAAGAAAAATATAAAAACCAACTACATAAAAATTTTTACTTATTGAACTACTCGTTAATATTATTTTGAGAACATCTGTCTATTTAAAGATTAGACGTTGACGTAGTTTATTTTTCATTAATACTATCAAAAAGAAATAAGAGTTTCTTACCAACTTCTTTCATGTTCCGTTATACTATAACGTTCTAATGAATCCCATCAAAAAAAAGGTATAAAAACATGGTGCTTAGCTTTCAACGTACTAGTTTTGGCGTACCTATGGTTTTAAAAGTTATACTATTTTGTTGATGATTTTTAAAAGAAAAAGTATCTGACAGTGAATGCAACTAATTTCTTATAAATATTATGTTGATAAACTATGTGGCTCCGTAGCTCAGTGGTCAGTGCGTTGAGCTACTGAACAGAATGCGGAGCCACTTCTCGGAAGGCAATGGCAAACCACCTCGAAGTATTCTGCCTTGTAAAGCCTCTTTATAGAGATAATTGGAACCTTCGTAAAACTGTAGGTCCCTTCTATTCGTATATCACTGTATCACGCACAACACGAATAGTTGTGAAGAAGTCGCCTACACCCGAAACCGGGTAAGGCACTTGAAGAAGAAGAACTGAATAAACAATCAATTCAATTAGCAATTAATTCACATTGAATGGAATTCAATTACTAATTAACGATTATATCGTCACCTATATACTTTATTATTTCAATTTAAAAGTCTTAGAACTGGTTTTACAATGCCACGTACCCACACCATCTTAAGCGTTTTCTAATTCTTTTTGAAATCGATAATGAAGCGTCAATATCAAGCCATTCTTTAAAAGTATCTAGTACCATTCTACGAGCAAGCTTATCAGGAACCTTTATGAAAATTCATGCAGATCTAACAAAAAGAAGAACATACACGGCATGCTACTAAATCTCACCAGTAGAAATCCTAACATTTACACTTATGTTTGTCGCTTCACTTCTTGGTCTGTATATAAGGAGATTTTGATTATTCACGGTAAGTGCAATATTATTTGTACTTTGATTAGAAAATACCTCTACGGTACCTGCTTCTGATGAAGAAGGTTGAGTTACGGGTTCTTCAGTACTTGTAACAACAGTTTCTGAATCAGGATTTGTAGTTTGTTGGAGCAACAGTATAGTTGTTTCTGAAATAGTTAGAGATGTAGTAAAATCTGAAATTGATGGTTCGTTCGTGGTTGTTGGTAACTTGATTGTGGTTGTTTCGTAATTTTCTGTTGTACTTGTGACAATATTTTCTGAATCAGGGTCTTTGGTTTGTTGGAACAATAACGACGTTGTTTCAGAAATGGTTGGAGGTATCGTAATATCTAAAGGGACTGGTTCATACGTGGTTGTTGGTATGCTTTGTTGAAACTGGATTGTGGTTGTTTCGTAATTTTCTGTTGTACTTGTGACAATATTTTCTAAATCAGGTTCTTTGGTTTGTTGCAACAATAACGTCGTTGTTTCAGAAGTGGTTGGAGGTATTGTACTATCTGAAGGCACTGGTTTGTTAGTGGTTGTTGGAATGTTTTGTTGAAACTGGATTGTGGTTGTTTCGTAATTTTCTGTTGTACTTGTAACAATTTTTACTAAATCAGGTTCTTTGGTTTGTTGGAACAATAACGTCGTTGTTTCAGAAATGGTTGGAGGTATTGTAATATCTGAAGGCACTGGTTTGTTAGTGGTTGTTGGCATGTTTTGTTGAAACTGGATTGTGGTTGTTTCGTTATTTTCTGTTGTACTTGTAACAATTTTTTCTAAATCAGGTTCTTTGGTTTGTTGGAACAATAACGTTGTTGTTTCAGAAATGGTTGGAGCTATTGTAATATCTGACGTTACTGGTTCGTTAGTGGTTGTTGGTATTGAGGTAATTTCTGGAAAATTTTGTGTGTTTTGTGGAAATTTGGTCGTAGTTGTTTCAGAATTTTCTGTTGTACTGGGGGCCATGTTTTCTGAATCAGGATTTATGGGTTGTTGGAACAATACCGTGGTTGTTTCGGAAGTGTCTGGTATTGTCGATGTAACAATATTTTCCTGTCTGAAGGTTGTTCCGGACTGTGTACTTGCAATGGGAGTTGTTATAATATTATCTGTAATTGATACTGGTGGAGATAAAGTTGACTCTGGAATTTCATATGTTGGATTTGTACTCGTTTGTGTCAACTCAATTTTTTCTGTTGTTGAAGGTATTTCGTCTTCTTCTATTGCCAATGTAGGAGATTCAGTCAAAATAGTTGTAGTTTCTCCAAGTGTAGACGTTGATATAGTTGTCTGCACCTCAGTCGTAGTCATTGTAATTACTGTAGTACTTTCTTCTTTACCTTCTGTATTTGAAGTAGTTTCTTGGCCACTAGTTGTCATTGAAATAGTTGGTTCAATTTTATTATTTGTTGTTAATGTAGTTTCCTCTTTTCCAACCATAGGTGTCAGTTCGGTAGTCAAATGTGTTTCGGGGTACAATGCGGTGTTGAAAGAGTCAACGTCGTATCCATAATATCTTAAAAGTTCAATATATGTTGATTTTATGCTAACATTTTCTGAGTTGAGTGTGATTCCGGCTAAAAAACCTTCCCTAGGTATGAAGTAACTCTGAAAAATAAATTCATACTTTATCTACTGATTATCTATCATCATAACGATATTGATTTCAATACAAGATCATGAATTAGAATTTCATATATATCATGTTATATTAGGAATGTCCAGATATTATTTTAAATATGAAAATATTCCACTTCTAATAATTTCTAAATTTTTCGCCACTTCCTACCTTCGAGATCGAAACCTCAAATAATATAAATTTTTCGTCAACCCCTCCCTTCGAGATATAATATAAATTTTCAACCTCTTATTTCTGATAACTGAGATTGAATTCTCGCACATCAATTGGTGAAACATCATAAAGAATAAAGTATTGGGAAAAAACGAATAAAGAATCTGTTCCATTCAATATACCCCACGTAAACTATTAATGAAGAACAAAAATACTTCCCAATAAATTATGTGCCGAATTTGAGTAGCAAGCAGACTATCCAAAAATAACGTTTAAACAATTTCCACAAATAAAAGAAACTTGAAGTCATTCTTGGTCAATAATTAAGAAAAATCTAACATCGGAGAAAACAGTGGTGTTTACAAAATATTCTGCGACGAATGTCCTACTTTCTATATTGGACAAACAGGAAGGAATATAAACATTGGTGTTGAAGAACATAAAAAGTCAATTTTACAAAATAAAAATACCACTGGCTTCTCCGAATATTGTATAAAATTTAATCATTTCCTGTATTTCAACAAAACTCAATTGTTACATTCAGGTAACAAAGGAAAGCGCCTTGACTTTCTTGAAATTCTCGAAATAAGTTTCGCCGATAATAGTAAATTACCCCTTGTAAACGAACAAATTGATTTTCAGGTATCACCTTTGCTTTTGTCTGTTTTATAAAATAAGATGTAATACTCTCCTGTAGTCAGTCTTGATAATAATGAGTCCATAACTGATACATGTCGACTATTCTTTACTGATAAATACAGTATCTAAATAATAAAGTATAAACTTTAAAATAAAAAACACTTGGCTTATGTTTCACAATATAACAAATATTTAGATACTGTGTTTAGCAGTAACGAAAAGTCGACATGTTTCGAGTTATGAACTCATTATCAAGACTGACTTGATAATGAGTTCATAACTCGAATCATGTCGACTTTTCGTTACTGCTAAATACAGTATCTAAATATTTGTTATATTGTGAAACATAAGCCAAGTGTTTTTTATTTTAAAGTTTATACTTTATTCTTTATGATGTTTCACCAAGTGATGTGCGAGAATTCAATCTCAGTTAGTATCTAAATATTTTTATATAGTGAAACATAAGCCAAGTGTTATTTATTTTAAAGTTTATACTTTACTCTTATTTCTTATTGAAAGTTCATTTCGATTGAAAATAATGATTTCGAAAATAGTTTTCACCTAGCATGCTTATTTGACCATGTCCGTGGTGCGAAAAATCGAGATTTAACGGTCACCGAAAAAATATTAAATTTCAAACGAAAAGCGCTGGCGGTCTGAAACTTGAGTATGTTATACAGAAACGATAGATTCTTGCCGGAAAATATTGAGAACTCCATCAGACATCAGGAAAAGATTTTAGTATGTCAAAGCTGAATTGTCTGAAAAAAAAATCTTCTGTAAATAGTCAAATAAACATTCGAGACGAAAACTATCGTCAGCATTGTTATTTTCAACCCCAATTACATACTGAAACCAACTTTTGAAATCGAGATTTAACATTCGCCGAAAAATTATTTTTTGATGATTATACTAACTTAATTGATACTCCATTCTTCGTCAATCTGGGGATACCTATGCTCTTTTTTAAACTAACAGAATAATAAATTCATTATGAGATCGTTGACTTTTTACATTGAACTGAGAACTCATCTCTGAGTATTATTATTAATTTTACAGAAGAATTTAAATGATTTGTGTTACATTCAATGGCGGCTCGTGAGTTTGGCTTCAGGGGTGGCGCAAAAATAATATTTGGATATACATATTTGTGTTTCAAATTAAATTTTGGAATATCGATACAGAGAAGTTGGCCTAGGGCCCCAACCTTTGCAAATCCACCACTGTTCCAAAGTAATATAAGTTAACAATACCTGTATCTAATTACCAATCACTGAAAAAATTATTACAAAGTATATAGGTAGTGTAATATTATAATTCTCAAGTTTCTAGAACAATTTTATAACTAATTTGAAAATGTACTGCAAAGCTGGATTTATAGTTTGACGGACTGTAAGCGTAGACACAACGCAATAAAATCAACTATAGAATGTATGTACTCTTGTTTATGGGTGAACGTAAACGCATGACGTAACGTAAGTGAAACGGACTGGAACGGAGTTGACCAACATTCATCTTTTCACAGTGCGTTTCTTACGTCCGGCCAATCAAAAGAAAGAATTCTGCGTGATGTCAGCCTCACTGTTACATTTCACTTGTCCCGCCTTAAGTTTAGTAAAGTTCTTTGTTTTTTATTCTTGTTTTGTTAATTATGTAGGTTATGTTGAATGTCATTCATCACCTTAGCCTCTATCTGCCCATGCGCAAAAATTCCGTTCCGTCGAATTAAAAATTGTAAAATTTTTTACAGTCTTTTGTTACGTATTCAATGCGTTTACGTTTACAGTCCGTCAAACTATAAATCCAGCTTAAACGTCAACACAATATAGAGAATTTCCATCTTTCCTAAAGAATATATAATATTATTTAAATGTTCTCCACATACTTTTAAGTGTCGATGAATGTCTCTAAGTCCCACTCGAATAGTATGTCCATCATAAGGCAATTTTAAAGTCCTCCTGATTTCATACAGTGCCTCTCCTTGCAAACCCTCTCCAAGGGCAATGAGAATTACCCCAGCTCCGTATGGAGAAAATGCAATATTGTTATCGTTCTCTTTATTGTGTACCTGCAAAAGACTAGAGATAACGTAAAACAAGCTCATAGTGAAGTAGCAACTTAATTTAATTAAATTTAGGTACCTGAAAAATTTAAAAAAATAGGACTAACATGGGCGGCCTTTGGAAAGCTGCGCAATGTCTTCAAATCAGACATTCCAATGTGTCTAAAAAGAAAAGTATTCGACCAGTGCGTGTTGCCGGTGCTTACGTACGGGGCTGAAACACTTACCCTCACAAGAAACACCACAAATAGAATAAGTATAGCGCAGAGGAGAATGGAGAGGTCGATGTTGGGTATATCGCTAAGAGACAGGATCCCAAATACAACTTTAAGGGAGAGGTCCGGAGTGAAGGACGCGGTTACCCGTATAACAACCTTAAAATGGAACTGGGCCGGTCATGTGGCGCGACTTTCGGACAATCGCTGGACAAAAAGGATACTTGAATGGAGACCGCGTCAAGACGCATACAGAAGTAGAGGCCGTCCACCAACCACATGGACAGACGACATCAAAAGGATAAAAACCAAGTGGATAGAGGCAGTACAGGATCGGCAAGGATGAAAGAAGCTACGGGAGACCTATGTCCAGCAGTGGACGCGATTGGTCGATTGATGATGATGATGACCTGAAAAATACCTCTTCTCTCTTCTATTCAGCATTGATATTTAGTATATATATTATAGATTTGGCATTTTCATGCTTAATATAGAACAAAAAGTGTTACTGAGGATTTTTGACGTGAGCATCAGCTCAAATGCTTAAGAACGAGAAAGTTATTGGCAGTAACAATTGAGAAATCAATATAAATATATTCCTGAAGTTTGATTATCGATTTATGATTTCATCTAAATGAATTTAAATGAGAAGAAACGATCATCGTATTCAGTAGACCTTAACAGAAAGAGTAGGTAAATGGAAAAATACCCTTCAAGTGAAGATATAAAATCTTTCGGGTTCGAAATTTTTAAATAAAATGAAGTTATGTATGTATAGAATCATCTTCAATCGCATGAAGTTGATGGGAAAACTGGGAGAACAATTTGATATTACCAAGATGAAATAGATGAATATGCCGGCGTTGGTGTGAGAACCTCCAGATATAAGTATGGATCAGAAAATTTTGATCGAAATATATTTTAAGTTTCTCATTCCAAATGTATTTTCTACTCGAAGCTGTTCTAGTAATAAATGATTTATTTATTTATTAATTTAGTTTGGGGTTATGGTTATGGTCTATTGTAGGTACCCCCATCAGTGCTGTTTTCTGTACTACGCCATCTACCTACAGCTCGCATTCTAGTTGCAGAGTTAATGAACGCCAACGTCTGGGAAGGTTTCAAGGGGGTTATGTCCTCACTCCTACAAGTTTCTTGACCAAAGCATTTCTTTCTTTGGCTTGCAATGGCGATGCATTCTGTAGCCAGGTGAATAGGACTTTCCTCCTCCTACTCCCCACAGAATCTACACTCGTCCGTTTCTGATAAACCAATTATCATCACATGCTTCCTGAGGCAACAGTGTCCTGTAGGGAAGCCAGTGAAGAGGTGTAGTTTATTCTTACTGAGATCCAGATATCTTTTAGACCTTGCAGTTTTAAAGTTCCGGGGTGATCCCTGGAAGATTCTGCTAGAGTGTTTCTCTTTCGGTTTCCTCCTTCTCCCGAAACTCTCTCTTATAGGTGTATTTTCCTATACCACACAAAGGTTCTGGGCCAGTAAATGGCGTTTGTGCTCCTCTTCTGGCGAGTGAATCGGCCTCTTCATTTCCCTTGATTCCCGAGTGACCGGGAACCTAGACTAAAGAGACCCTATTATTCTTACCAATTTCATTTAGTTTCCTTTGGCACTTCCATATCAACTTTGAATCGATTCACTGCCTGAAAAGCCTAAATGATAAAAAAGTTCTCGGCATTCAATCACAAGTTCATAGATACTTTATGATGCTATGGTTCGAGTTACACATCCCTTGGTATAGTTCCATGCCTCTTGACATTCCTGATGATGTGGCTCACTTTTCGTAAAGTTTGTCTCAACCAGAATCTCCCTTGCTTTCTCAACAACCGAACAATTTCTACCAAAATGTTGTCTATATCAAAAACAAAAAAGTACTTGCTAAAGCTGGAAGTTTAGTTAAATTCCTTTTCAAATAAATGTGAATATTCTCAACTTAGGAACCTGATGAGATCCAATGAGATGAAATATCTATTTATTGTTCGTAAGTTGGAAAAAAAAATTTATTGTAGAAAAGCGAGGTGCTTTTTAAGAAATTTCAATAATGACTCTACTCTTACCAATATCTGTCATTAAAATATATAATATGTATATATAACAATTGACCATAAGCACCCTATGCTTTTGTACAATAAAATAAATTTTTTTTGTTATGTCACTATTCTTAATTTACATTCATTGAGAATTATTCTCTACTTTTTAGTTCGGTAGATCTACAATAGCGTGTTCCTTAGTTTTTAGGGTTCCGTACCCAAAGGGTAAAAACGGAACCCTATTAAAACCCTATTAAGACTTCGCTATCTGTCCGTCCGGCCGTCTGTCTGTCACCAGGGTGTATCGTAAGGGGCCATCCATAAAGTACGTCACACGTTAATGGGGAGGGAGGGTATCACCGAAGTGTGACATCGTGTGACAAGGGGCATGGGGGGGTCAATACTTTTGTGACGTCACATGTTAAAATTTAAAATACTAAAACGCAAAGTTTGGATGTGAATTAAAAATTTTAAAAATTTACGAACTTGATCTATATTTATTAATAATTTAGCATTCTCGCTATGCGATAATCTCTCATGCAACGTCATTTAACTTCTAGAGCGGCGTTGTAATGCAAGTGAGACACTCAAATTCACGAGAATTTTGAATGGTAAGGATTTAAATAGGTTTAAGGCTGCGGTTATAGTGGATGCGTTTTCTGACGACCAACTAGTCGGACGTACACGTCAGATGTCGCAGGAATGAATCAAATACATAATAATGTATCACTATGGTTTTTTTTGCTTGCGAAACGATCGTCCGATGACGTTAGAAGTCGTTCAAACGCTTTGATATTTCATGCGACTTTGATTTTATTAGATTATTATTTAATAAAAATAAGTAAAAAATGAAAATAGCTGTTTTCTCTCGATTATTTTTAAATACATACATAAATTTAAAAAATGTGTGACGTCACATCAGAAGGGGGGGGTTATAAAAATGTGACAACCTGTGACAAGGAGGGGTTCAAAAGTCCTAAAATTCGAGTGACGTACTTTATGGATGGCCCCTAAGAACTAAGAGCTAGACAGTTAGAATTTTCACAAATGATGTATTTCTGTTGCTGCTATAACAACAAATACTAAAAACAAAATAAAATGAATATTTAAGGGGGTTCCCATACAACAAACGCGATTTTTTTTTGCCCTTTTTTGTTCGATATCGATAATGGCAACAGGTAGGCACTTGAAATATTCCCAAAATACTCAGTTTTATTTTTACTTCAATAATAAATAATAAAATTGAAATAAAATAAATATTCAAGGGGGGCTTTCATACAAAAAACGCAATTTTTTGCCTATTTTGCTCGATTTCAATGAAAGATAACAGGCAGCCACATGAAATATTAACAAAATACTTAATTGGATATTTACTTCGATAATAAAAATAAATGTTTGAGGGGGCATGGGTACGGAACCCTTCCTGCGCGAGTCCGACTCGCACGATGTTTTTCAAAACTATTATTCATTCATTATAATATCAAAGCATTCTAACCGACATTATTTCAATGTAAAATTTCATCCAAGATGTAAAAAAGTTTTAAAATTGACTACTAAATTTGTAATCTTAATTTGATGTGTCAGGGCGATGTCTTATTCCTAATCACGCTAGAAAATGTCTTCAAAAACCTAACATGGGAGACGAAAGGTATCCTAATAGAAGGACAAAGATGCTTTGCTGACGATATCATAGTAATCGTCCAAAGCCGGGAGGAATTGCAGATAATGCTAAACGAACTCCAGAAAGAATCCGAAAAGATAGGGTTAGGAATGAACATAGATAAGACCAAAGTCTGCACAAACGACAAAAATAACCAAGAAGATGTGATAGTAGCTCATAAAACTATAGAGAGAGTGGAAAACTACATATATCTGGGACAACTATTGACATTAACAGGAGAAAATCAAAAAGCAGAAACGGAAAGAAGAATAAAGCTAACCTGGGCAGCATATGGTAGAGTCAAAGATATCATGACACCGAACATCCCATTGCACTTAAAAACAAAAATATACAATGAATGTATACTGCCGGTGACGACATATGCATGTGAAACTTGAACCTTCACCAAGAAAACCATAAATAAACTAAGTGTACACCAACGTGCAATCGAGCGCCGAATATTAAATATATCCCTCAGGGATCATAAAACTAACGTGTGGATAAGACAGAAGACAAAGGTGGAAGATATTATCCAAAGAATAACGACACTTAAATTGAACTGGGCGGGGCATGCCGCAAGGAAGCAGGATGGATGGTGCACCAAAGTCATCAAATGGCGACCCTGGGGAGAACATCGGAACAGAGGCAGGCCCTTCCAACGTTGGGCAGATGACATCAAAAAGCAGGCAGGGTTGTTATGGTATAGGACAGCAGAAGACCGACACAAATGGCGTTATATGAGAGAGGCCTATACTCGAAAATGGGT
>JARQZK010002906.1:235000-367500 GCA_030704885.1 Cynegetis impunctata
ACATTTTAATTCTTAAACTATTATACAGACCAATGACTAGAAGAAATTTAATAATATTATGCATATATTTTAAATTCTTAAAATAAATACATAACGATTATAATATCTCTAAACAGTACATAAAATTCCAAATTGAATGAATGAAATGTTTAAACGATAAAACATCTTATATAAAATAAATTTGCGGCATTAGCACCGTTTTTAAATAAAATGATTTCATATTTATTTTTATCAGTAATATTTGAGAATAGATTTCAATAATACTGTTTTCGAATACATTTCACTGTGATTGTTTATCTGCTTATTATACCACTGCAAATAGAAATTAGTTAAAAAGAAGTTTGTCCATTTGGTTCAGACGCCTGTTACAGTTTAAGAATAAAATAAAAGTAAAAAATTCCCCTCAAATGTATATACCTATATATATATATATATATATATATATATATATATATATATTATATATATATATATATATATATATATAATATATATATATATATATATATATATATATATATATATAGATATATATATATATATATATATATATATATATATATATATATATATATATAATTATTTCAATGTAATAGTTATATTTTGTTTCTGTGATTGCTATTATTGGTTTATTGCACAGTGTTTATTATTCTATAATTCGAGCTCTCGTGGAAGTTTGAAGTCAATATTTAATTAAGATATAATAAACTATATTTCAACTAAAGAAGGTATTCGTTGAAATAAGTTCACTTTCTCAGAATGTATCATGATATTATATTTAAATATATCTCTATGTATATATACATATATATATATATATATATATATATATATATATATATATATATATATATATATATACCTATAAATATATATATATATATATATATATATACGCAGTAACAAATTTTTCCAGAAGGGTAAGCCCTAATATTGCCCCCCCCCTTTCTCCTCTCAATCATAGCAATAAAATTTATAAATTTTCTTTTATTACTACTTCTAAAATAGCTTGTGAGAACTCCAGAAATATTCAATAAAATTTCGGTTATTATATACTTTATGAAACTGAATATGCAAACTTTACAACTTCAGTAAAGTTTATCAAAAAATGAGAACGAAACAATTCATGAAAATGAAAAATGTATTTATCATATTGCATTAAAATATAAACTCGCAATAAAATTCCTTTAATTTTTTTAAAAAGTTAATTGAATTTCACTTGATATTTTCGTCAAATTAAATTATTGAAGCAATTGATATGATACTTGAATTTGTAAACTATTGTTGTTTCATTGAGCTTTTAAAATATTTTTTAATATATTTCAGATTCTTAATCAGTTTTAATATGAGTATAAAAACTGGCTGATGTATTCGAAAACACGAAAAAAGGGGTATTTTTAAAATTTTAGATAGATAATTTCAAACCATCAACAAACTTTGAAAAACAGTGAATATTTGGATAATATTAGTCGATTATGCTTATAGAAAGTGATAACCTATCTATCAGAAAAAGACTGTGTGGATATAATTAAAGATTATGCAGAACAGAAATCTAGAAAAAAAAACTATTATTATAACCAAATCAAATCTGCAGCATTGAAATAGTTAATAACATAAATATTATATATAAATATATATATATATATATATATATATATATATATATATATATATATATATATATATATATATATATATATATATACAGGGTCCTGCACCAGTGGCGCGGTGTTCCATATCTCTATTTTGGAAACAGATAGAAATCTATATTTCTATAATATTACCTTATTGCTCGAGCTCGACAAAATAAAAATATTGTCGGTCACACAGGGTGTTCAATTTCTTCTGGACGAATATCAACTATGTTTTTTCAAATGGCAACCTATATTTTTTGTCGCCTTTTCGGTTTCTACATAGAAAATAAATGATACTTTATGTAGATGTTCATTTCGAAAATATTTACGGTTTTCGAGATTTTTTGCATTTTTGATTTTTTTTTTCAATTTTGGTCACTCAGAATATTTGAAATTATGAAGTTGTGCCAAGTCCAATTGAAATTCATTTTTGGTCAAATATTCTACATTGGCAAATCCCTCAAACGATATATCTGAAATCAACCTGCGATATACAGAGTATGAAAAATCGCTTGCTTCATATTGTAAATAAAAATGTACAGAATCTTCCTTATTTCAAATGGAACAGCCTGTATATTATAAATCCAGAAGAAGCGCTAAAAAAAGCTCTATAAATGTCATGAAGTATTTTCTATGGTTAAGCTTACTAGTTTTCTTTAAAATGCGAAAAATGGCAAATATTCAAATTTCTTCGCTATAATCTCAATGAACGACTTTTTCCAAAAATAACCTGTTGGTAGATAAACAAGTTGTGAATTACACCACAAAATATTCATTGTATATTCAAAATAATTTCAATAATCTCCAAATTTGAACCATATTCTTTCGATTTAAAACACCCTTTCAGCGAATAAAATATTTATTTGAAATCGGGTAGTCTGGCAAATGACAGATCAAAATATTTGCCTTCAAATAAGTATTGAAATCTTTAGTGATTCGTTAAGTTGAACTTTCGATATAATTTAACAACATTCTGATGAAATCATATCGAAAGTTCTACTTAACGAATCACTTAAGATTTCAATACTTATTTGAAGGCAAATATTTTGATCTGTCATTTGCCAGACTACCCGATTTCCAATAAATATTTTATTCGCTGAAAGGTTGATTTAGATCGAAAGAATGTGGCTCAAATTTTGAGATTATTGAGATTATTTTAAATATACCAGGTATATTTTGTGGTGTAATTCACAACTTGTTTATCTACCAACAGGTTATTTATTGAAAAAGTCGTTCATTGAGATTATAGCGAAGAAATTTGAATATTTGCCATTTTTCCCTGTTTTAAGGAAAACTTAACCATAGGGAATACTTCATGACAATTGTAGAGCTTTTCTTAACGCTTCTTCTGGATCTATAATATACAGGGTGTTCCACTTCAAATAAGGAAGATTCTGTACATTTTTATTTACAATATGTGGCAAGCGATTTTTCATACCCTGTATATCGCAGGTTGATTTTAGATATATCGTTTGAGAGAGTTACCAATGTAGAATATTTGACCAAAAATAAATTTCAATTGGACTTGGCACAACTTTATAATTTCAAATATTCTGAGTGACCAAAATTGAAAAAAAAATCAAAAATGCAAAAAATCTCGAAAACCGTAAATATTTTCGAAATGAAGATCTATACAAAGTATCTTTTATTTTCTATGTAGAACCGAAAAGGCGACAAAAAAATATAGGTTGCCATTCGAAAAAACATAGTTGATATCCGCCCAGAAGAAATTGAACACCCTGTGTGACCGACAATATTTTTATTTTGTCGAGCTCGAGCAATTAGGTAATATTATAGAAATGTAGATTTCTATCTGTTTCTCAAATACAGATATGGAACACCGCGCCACTGTTGCAGGACCCTGTATATAGATCTATATATATATATATATATATATATATATAAATATATATATATATATATATATATATATATATATATATTTATATATATTTATAATGAATATATATATATATATATATATATATATATATATATATATATATATATATTATATATTTTAATAGTGATAGGTAATATTAATTAATTCTTTATTATTAATTCGCGCTTTCAACTAAATCTCAATAAATCATATGACAAGTATTATTATTCACATAACTTGGCTCTTTCCACAACAGTTATTCTTTAAATAATTTAATTTAATGAATGAACCTTTTACGTATATTTAAAATGAGAATTGTCTGTAACATCGCCAATAATAATGGAGTCATTAGTTATTTGTCACTTACTTCCAGTTTAAATTCCCGAAACAAATTCACAAATACCTAAGCATCGTAACGACGAAAATAAAACGACACTGTCAAACACCTGATTGACACACGATAATTAAATTTTAATAATAGTTAAAAGACTGTAAAAGCAATTTTGCTGTGTGAAAAATATGTAAAGAATCTATTGTATACATTGTGTAGGAATTAATCCTGATATTCCTAATAGTCCGAGAGATACTGGAAGGATTTGTGAAGTCATTTCTTACAGTATGGCGCTTTTAGGGGGGTTCATATACGTAGCAAATTGAAGGAAAATTACGCTCTTACCGGTGGTGCGCGGGTCGCAATTACAGAATAATTAATTGAAATTGCTCGAAAATCGGGATGTTTCAAACAATTTCCATCACTAAATTTCTTTAATTTATCGGTATAGACAGGACAAAATAAGGGATACGCCCTCTACAGTTTTATGTTGAAACCTTCCAGTGGGCCATTAATGCTTTGTTTATACAGTGTGGAACAGCCAAATGGAAGAAATTCGATAACGAATAAATGAGGGCGTGTTGGGAAAAACGCTTGGACACGTCGATTTGTATTTTCAGATGCGCATTTTTTTCAAAGAAAAATAATTATATAGGGTGTCTCATGTGACAGTGGCCGATACCAACATTCTTATTTTAAATACAACCCCCTATATATTATTAGTTTTTTGCATTCTCCAGAAAATTCTAGACATAATTCATGTACAATGTCCCATACCTATCTTCAACTGTTTCGGAAATATTAAGTGTTTTCAGATGTATTACAAACGTTAGAAGACATTTCTATACTAAATTAGCATGTTGCCAAGACGTTCGCGGCGAACATTTTGAACATCTCTTACTTTGAAATTAATGTTTTTTTGTTTTTTTACATTATTTGTGAAATAAAATAATTTTCTTTTTTTAATGTTAATTTTTGTAATACATCTGAAAACACTTAATATTTCCGAAACAGTTGAAGATAGGTATGGGACATTGTACATGAATTATGTCTAGAATTTTCTGAAGAATCCAAAAAACTAATAATATACAGGGGGTTGTATTTAAAATAAGAAAGTTGGTATCGGCCACTGTCACATGACACACCCTATATAATTATTTTTTTTTGAAAAAAATGCGCATCTGAAAATACAAATCGACGTGTCCAAGCGTTTTTCCCAACACGCTCTCATTTATTCGTTATCGAATTTATTCCATTTGGCTGTTCCACACTGTATATGTAATTCATACGTTGATTTTACGGTTTCTGGCTGTACGTGATATTTTAAAGTCGCATATTGATAAAAAATTGTTTAATTTATCAAAATGAACCATCACTGTTGCGTTCCCATGTGTTCCTCTTGGGTGAAAATGAATAAAGAACTTAGTTTTCATACATTTCCCAAAAAAGGACAACGTGTTTTGGTGGAAACTAAATTTGGGAAACGGGTTGATCGAAGGGAAGAATGGATAAGAAAATTAAAAATTGGAAAGCCTGTGAGCCCGCACATGAGAGTATATTCGTTGCATTTCTCTGAAAACGATTATTTTTATAGAGGTTAGTACTCAGTTGTTTTTTTGTGTTTCTGTATAACCTAATAGTTTTTGTTTGTAGGAGACGGATCTAAATTACGTAGATTGAAATTTAATGTGGTACCGTCTAGGAAGTTACCTTTGGAAGACGAAAATCTACCTGGCCCTTCTTCTAGAACTTTAAGATTAGAAAATAGAAAACATAAAAAAACATTGTTACAAGAAGAAGCGGAAAATCCAATATTAGTGGCTGAAAAGTGCATATCTCATAATGAAGATGCTGATTTGGGACATACAGAAGAGAAAATGCAAGCTGCAGAACAATTACTAAGTTTTTTGCATTCACAACCCAACTATTGTGGCCCAAAAAGTTTTAGAGATTTTGGTGCGCATGTAAATACTCCAGAGGTATTAACATTAAGCCACTTCATTAAAACTGAGTCAGCACTTAATAGTTTCACTGGTATAAACAATTTTAAATTATTAAACATTCCAATTCTCATTTCCACCTTATTCAGTTTGCGGCTTCCCTCATCCAATGTTGGTAAACATACCTTTGCAAATACCTAGAAATATACACTAACTATAAAAATGTTCAATGAATTTATCTAACACGACACACTGAATACCTAACACAACACCGAACAAAACACCAATACTAACAATAACAAAATCCTATAACACACTTAAAAAACGAAAAATATATTATAAAATTCAGGAAACTCCTACGCCATGTCATATGAAAACGAAAGTAAACAAACTATCAATGGCCCAGTGGAGGACGAAAAAGTGATACGCCATACTGTGACCTTGCCACGAAAGACCGTGATACGCACGCTGCGATGTAAAAAAAAATTAATAAAACGATTTTTTACAGTATGGCATTTAAATTTTCGGAAAGTTTATAAAAAGTATGATTCAGGAAATTTTTTCCCATACTTATGGTGAAGTCCAAAAGTGTTGCCATACTGTGAGAAATTGTTCAAATGTTGCATGAAATTTTACAATTATTTAATTACATTGTACGTATATCACCCACTTTACAGGTATGACATTATAACAGTTATGTTTCTAATCATAAAAACAACTACTTACTAGACCAATTTTCAAGGTGAAAGAAATAGTTTTCCGAATTTTAAAAAATTACATGTTTGAGGGGGTATGGCGGGTATTTTGGACCGTCGGAATGGTATGGCGTGGCGATTTTCGTACAAGATTAATAAAAAACAATTGTTTGAAACAATTCAGCCTGAAAGAAATAAATTAAAAAAAATTTTTTAAAAACATTTTCAAAAAAGTATGGCGGGCCCCACCGGAGAAGTATGGCATATAGCGAGCGTCGGATTTTTTATTGTTAAAATACCGATAAATTGAAGAAATTTTGTGAAAGAAATTGTTTGACACCTCCCGATTTTCGAGCAATTTCAATTAATTATTCTGCAATTGCGACCCGTGCACCACCGGTGAAAACGTCATTTTCCTTCAATTTGTTACGTATATGAAATCCCCTAAAAGCGTCATACTGTAAGAAATGACTTCACAAATCCTTCCAGTATCTCTCGATCTATAATAATTATATCTTCAAAGAGTGTATTTACCGCCCGAGCACGTGTTTACAACCTAGTATCTTTTAATTAAAATAAAATGAATCACGGACATAAATTGCCGAAGTTCCAACCTATTTGTCCAATCCCATTATTGACAAACATATCCCATGTCATGAATTTAGGTTATTTGCCATATGATCGAACAATCAAATAATTATTTTCCTCTACCCACAATAATCGGTTAAGCTCATATGTTCAATACATAAATGTACTGCATCTCAGTATATACTGGACCAAGATATGAGCCACTGCCAGTAACTTCCAATCCTTGGCTGCGGTCATAAGCCAGTCTCATACGCAAAATAATTTGCATTATTTATCTCAGTAATACACTGATGAAACAACAGACTGACTTCGAGGAAGTGAATCAATAGTTAATTTATTTATAGTTTTATTAATTGTTTTTATTAAATAATGATTTGAAGTTATTCGGTCTTTAATTAAAGTTTTTGAATTGAGTGCCGTTGGAGTTATGAATTATTTAAGTTTTATCTTCTCATGTTTACTTTTTGATTTAACATATAGTCAGGTGAGTTTAATTCAAAATTCGTTGGAAATTTGTTTATTTTCAGTTATAGTTCGTATTGAGCTAATTTAATTTCGGATTGTGTCCATAAAACTAATGTTTCTGTGCTGATTTTCTAGTTATAAATAAGTCCAAATGATACAGATTTCAGAGTAAAAAATTCAACAAAAAAATAAATTGACTTTTATAGATACTAATATGAGAAACACTATAAATGTTTCTCAAATATTTTCTAAACTATCACGCATATTTCCTTATCTATCATTTAATTTGAAAATAAATTTGAAAAAATATCAACTTTTTTAATTTTTAATATATATTTTTTGTAAAATATTTTTATCATTATCAAATTTGTAAATATCTATAATTATTGAGTGTCCCTCTCTATTTTATCTCTTCTTGAAGAAAATGTATCAAAACTGCAACCTACACCTATATACTTCTGATTTTGTTTAATTTCGACAGAAATAAACAAAAGAAAAGAAAATAAATCAAATTCTAAAAATTATATACATATGTGCATTTAATTGGTTTCGAATGAATTAACACTGATGAAACTGCAATCAATTTGACTTATATGTAAATATTTCCACTTATTTTGTTCTGGAGAAATATTTCTACTTCTTTATTTATTTACACTAATTCTTAAGTTAAGGCTTGTTGCATTTGAGTCATCTGGCAATAGGAAGTTTTATAGAAGTGTTTATTCTATAGCCACCAAAAGAAAATTGAATTCTTTTATCTAGTACCATTTAATATGTTATCATTTATAGTTTGTTATTCATATGATTTCTATTTTTCATAATCAAGGATATGGATTTTTCATTATAACTTCGTTTATGAATATCTGGTCACTCAAGAAAAATTTTGAATATATGTATTGAAAAAGAATTGTATAAAAGATTATAAATATCCACATAATAATTAATTTTTTCGGAAAGAACATTTTTTTCCTAATAATTTTGATAGATATATGTATAATTGACTTTCTTACGAAAAACATTTTAAATATATTAATGGTTGTACAAAATTATTAGCCAGTACTCTATATTATTTGATGCTGACAGCTATATTTGTGATTTTTCAAATCAATTGTGAATGAAAAAAATGTGGGAGATAGTAATGAAATATTTTTCAAAAAAAGGATTACGCAATTATATTAGTCATTAATAGGTCTTGCATTTATTTTTCTGATTTTATTCTGTATACAACACAGTCTGTACAAATATCTAAATGAATTTTGAAAAGAAACGAACTTCTTAAGTTCTTTACTTTTAGCTCAATTATAGGATGATATTTATTTTACAAATTTTTGTAATTACTGGTATTTCATCTGTGAATATGTGTTCTATAGATACAGTCAACTGATATTTTATTGTACTCGGTTGAATATATTATATTATATTCACGAAAAATCTTGCATTAGGTCACATAGGGAATTTTATCCTAATTTTCTTACTTTTGGAATATACCTATTCAGTACCTATTTCTATGGGCATATCTTGCATAATTAAAATACTACTATAATTGATGAATTTCAATATTTTCATGATAATATATATATATATATATATATATATATATATATATATATATATATATATATATATATATATATATATATATATATATATATATATATATATATATATATATATATATAAATATATATATATATATATATATATATATATATATATATATATATATATATTATAAATATATATATATATATATATATATATATTTATATATACAGAGGCGCCGACTTATAAAAAATATTGGGGGGATCATACCGGGGGAAATTTTCCAGTTTAAAAGTATTTTAGAGTCATATGATCAACATTAGAACCCCGAAAACTCGACACTCCAGGAAACTCGACAAGCCTGACACATTTTTTGGCTTTGAAAAACGAAACACACACGGTATTTTCGTAAAAAGCTAATTTAATTTACAGTAATAATTATGCTTTCAGATTATTACAAAGCAGTGAATATATAGCTCTGAAAAGACTGAAATTATATTTAAATAAATCCTAAATTACCATCAAAAGAATAAAACATAAAATATTGCTGTCGCACAGTAATAGCACTGAAATAGCTAATTCAAGCATACTTTGAAGTCTCAGGATTCATTAAATAAAAACAATGTTTCAAAGTTGATGCTTTAAAAATATTTGAGTACCTTTTATAAAATATGAATAAAAAATATGTGAGTGTTTTAAAATAAATAATACAGTACTCTAGTAATATAGTAATACAGAAATAAACTTGTACTAATATTTCGAAACTGAAAATTTAACATTCTGTATGTATTTAATTCTCTAGTTCATAAAGATTTTTAATATTGCCCTAAATTAGTAAATGATTCAAATGAAAAATGCCAACATGATTTTGTGATTTTACAAAGCATGATATAACTAATAATTTTCTTAAATTATTGTGGGGGCTCTGCCCCCTCAACTAAATTTTTGAGGGGATCGGGTCCCCTCAGGCCCTTAGGAGTCAGCGCCACTGCATATATATATATATATATATATATATATATATATATATATATATATATATATATATATATATATATATATATATATATATATACAGTGGCGCCGACTCCTAAGGGCCTGAGGGGACCCGATCCCCTCAAAAATTTAGTTGAGGGGGCGGAGCCCCCACAATAATTTAAGAAAATTATTAGTTATATCATGCTTTGTAAAATCACAAAATTATTAATTATCCTAATATTAAAATCCTAAATAATAATAAATCTTAATAAATAATTTATTCTTAACAAAACAAGTCACCAAAAGTATAATTCGAACCGTAATATTAAACTAAATGTTCAAAGTGTTCCCGTTAACATCAATGCAATGCTGGAAACCATTACATTTTATCAGTTAGCGTTGAAATTGATGCTAACGATGAACACTTTGAACATAAAGTTTAATATTACGGTTCGAATTATACTTTTGGTGACTTGTTTTGTTAAGAATAAATTGTTTATTAAAATTTATTATATGGGATTTTTTGTTACATTCAACGTTTATTGCTTTCACATATAAGGTTAATAATTATGGTTCACAATAAATATTACAAAATAACTCTGTTTTTATTAACTTCGGGTATAGGGAATGCGTTACAAAAACTAAAGTTATATAATAGAAGATTCTATTTGTGCTATAAAATACAGGGTGTTCCATTTGAAATAAGAGAGAAAATGAAAGGTTCGAGTTTCCGCCCACCCTGTATACAAAATGAGAAATAATTCAAATTTAATATAATACGGAGATATTGCATCATATTACGAAACTCTGTTAGGCAAAATAAAATCTTCAACGCGCAATAAGCTACAGAGCGTTGATTTACCAACGATTTTCATATAAACGTGTCCATATCTTTTGAAGTACTCTGTATAACATAGCAAAATCTTATATCAAAAGCTTCAAAAAAATGTGAGTAATCTGAATTCGGTATAATATATAGGGGTTCTCATTTAAAAAACCATATGTTTAGTTTGTAACGGAGTTATGCAACACTCTGTATAGTTCGAAATAATTTCAAAATATGGACCTTAAAGACATGTGCCATTTTTGTTGAAAACATTTTTTGATACCTCTTAAAATATCCCAAATACCGAAGTTTGTCGTAAGATTGGTACACCCTGTATATATATATATATATATATATATATATACATACATATTCGGTTTGAAGAATCAGACATATCTGCAAATTAATTGAAATGAATTAGGCCTTATCTTGATTTTTTCAATTTATTCTTTGTATGATGTGGGCATTGTGTGTTAGTTGTACAGAAGGTCAACAAACCTGATGAATTCGGCGTGTAAGTGTAAGATGGCACTTATTATTATAACTTTGAATTCAAAATTGTTTGAAGTGCAAAGGAAACATTATTCAACAGTTTGTATCCAGTAGTTTCTACCTGTATGTTTAACAATGGTAGGAGATTGTAATCAAAAGTATTTACTCGAATTAATTATTCGGTCAACTAACTTGAAATTGCCTCAGTGTAAAAAAACGAAATCAAGATTCAAGGACTAATACGAAAAAATTTACTAATATGAAAATGAATCAAGTTCGGTCGGAAATATAACCTGAAATATCATGTTTTTTTGCTTTGAGTGAATTTATTTTGTAGTTTTAATTTCATTCCACTCTATTCTTTTCAGATATTTTTCAATGAAAGTCCGACAAACAACTATTTTATGTAATTTGAGGTTAACAATTTTGTTCAAAAGTTCACAAACTCGAGCTAAAATAATATTGAAGTTTTTTGTAAATTTCAAGGCCAAATAGTTTAATTAAAACTATACCTACAGACAAAAAAACACATAATTGAAAAGAAAGAGAGTAATAAAAAATTTTAATTATTTTTTAGATTATTTTTCAATACAGGAAAATATAAAGATACATAAAATCTGCGAGGTTTTTATTTTTACTGACGCAAATTATTTGCGTTTTGCGAGATTATATTAAGTTGTAGATGTGATGATGCATGTACAATATTCTTAGAAATCATTAACATTTTTTTAAATCAGAAACAATGGATTAAATTCTTAGTAATGCATGGGAGCGTTATCAATACCATTTTTTATAATGGCAGATAGTGAAAAATAGCAGAGTTGAAGACATATTGAATGTCAGATTGGTTTTGTATTTCTTTCAGAAAATTTCAGAAAATATTAACATTTCACCCTTTGAACTCACGAGATACATTTTATTCATCACTGCTCAATTACCTTCTTTTGTCAATATAAAGATAGTTGTAAATGATGCCGATTTTTCCAGTGGCGTAGTATAACTCCTCAAACAGAGTTAAGGGTAAAATTGAAAAGATATAAAGTTAATCATCTGCTATAAACATATAGAAGTTTCGTTTTCATGGCTCCCCCTGGGTGCGCCACTGATATATATATATATATATATATATATATATATATATATATATATATATATAAAAAAAAAAAATAAATATATATATATATATATATATATATATATATATATATATATATATATATATATATATATATATATATATATATATATATATATATATATATATATATATATATATATATATATATATATATATATATATATGTAATAAAAGTTCTAGCTTTTAATCAAAATTACATAAATTCAAAATCCAAGTCTTCTTTCGATCTTAGTTCGATTTTGTAAATTATACATCAGTATTTTCACCATGCACGTCCCTATATGCTCTTATTGTTTTATATTATTTTTGAATAGGTATATAAAAAAAATTATTTATTTCATGTAACCAAAAATAGCCTCAAGGCTTTTGGGAATGTTTATTTTGGTTAGATTTCAACATCCTAGTAAGTACTTAAGTGGTGACTAATCAGTAGACTTTTCACATATTTTATGACATGTATTAGGTATTTATGGTAGGTATCAGAACCATTGATCTCTTTCAAGTAAAGTTTTTGAAATGAAAGAATAATGATCAATGAGAAAAGGTATGCTTTCCAAAAACAGAGCATTGATCATCTCTCAATCTTCTCCATGAGAAAGAAAATGATTCAGTAGAAGTTGGGGATAGCGAAGATAATGTCATTATTCATAATTTATAAGAAAATATTGATTAAAATTTTATTTCTATTCATTCATTTATTTAATTTTTCATTCAACTATCCTCAAGCGTTAATTTATTTCATTATGTCTGATATTCAATACATGATAGTGAAAGGAACTTCCTTCGACACGACGACCCTTGTCTTATATTATCTGGAGTCTAATTGTTCAGAATTGCGTTTGAAGCTTCCTCCAAGTCTGCATGAAGACTGAAGAGTCAAATCTTCTATTTTGTTAAAGTTAGCCCTTTTAAATGATGTACGCTTGCGATTCTCAACCTGTCGGGCGCGTCCCCCTAGGGGCCACACTAAAGGGGAGGGGGAGGTGCGAGAATATCGCACATTTCGAATAGAAAATGTCGAAATTAAACAAATAGAGAAACTATTATTTGAAAAAATTGATTAAATGACTGAATGGAAAGTACACTCAAAAAGAAAACTGTAAGCCCCATACGTTGGAGCGCCAATTATGTAACCAACCTCCCTTTTAGATATATTTATGCCCAAGCTAGCAAGGGGATTGGTTAAACATATATGGGTTCTGATTAGTTCACAAGGTAAAATGAAGGTATTTACTATCCTCTTTTTACATATATTGAGACTTCTTGTTTTACATAATTTTCTATCGATGTTTTTCCTAGTTGGATTGTGCTCTTGACTTCTGCCCTGGTTCAGCTGTGGTTTCCAATGTGGATATTAACGCCAGATAAGGTGATTCTTTAAATTCCAGATACAGTGGTTTTCTAAACTCAAGACAAGGTGGCTTTTAGCTCTAGCCAAGGTGGCTAAAATAATTCGGGGCAAATCAACATACAATCTCAAACTTAATATGTTCCAAGAATATCTGTAGGGTATCGATGGCCAATTCAAACTAACATTTAGATTTATCTCAAGCAAAGATGCTAGGAAAGACAGTATATGATATGACCACTTGAAATTTGCCATCGTTAGCCTACAAAAATCTTGTGTTAAATTGAGAGAATGAAATAAGCAAATAAAGTAAAAATGTTTTAAATTAAGAAATATAACATGATTATTTCAATATTGAAAGATGAATAATTTAATATAGATAAAAAAATGAAATAGCGGAAAAATGAAATAAGGAATCAATTCAGATTTTCAAGATAATGCATTAATACGAAATAATTACCGTCTATCAGACGCCACAGATACTTAATAATTTTAATATAGGTACTGAATATTCGTTCAGTAGTTATTTAATATAATTTTACTCTAACTTAACGATTCAACAGACACTTGTCGAAAGAGAGAGATGTTATACGTGCTACGTGCAAAATAAGACGCTATCTAGATACTCTCGTTCTACGCAACTCATTAATCATAGAGGAAACAAAATTGACGTATCGTTTGATATCCTGAATCACGGTATTTCAGTGTAGAATTCCGTGGCTGCAGTTAAGTGGAGAATTTACACGTTACAAAACATACAAAAGAAAATATTTTTTCTGGATTACAACTTAGAGCGCCCTCCACCAAAGATATTGGAAACCAACATTTAATCGCTTGGATCGAAAAATGCAGAATCATTTCGCGAGAATACATACTTCCTTACATTGAATGTCTACTCTGCAACTGTGGCGTAAATGGTTCAAAAGCACGCTAACTTAGCGTTTTTAAAAACTCCGGACGTACTCACGAGAGTGCGCTGCCATAAATACTTGTCACGATATTCGCTATATTCAAAATCAAATCATGAAAAATATACAAGTTGACCAAATTCATTATATTACATAAACTGAACAAGGAAAATTCTTCAATAATTCAAAAAATTTTATAACAACTTTCCATGGGAGCTGATAATATGTAGGTATTCCGCGACTAGAAAATAATTTTTTAAATTTTTGAAGAATTTTCCTTTTTCATCGTATGTAGTAAGTACATTAAATTGACCATGGTCAACTTGTATATTTTTCATGATTTTATTACTTCTTTTTGTTTAGATTGGAGCCGAAATAGTCAAATTAGATTATTATTGTTAACATTTTTGTATGGGAGAGGGGGTATCATAAAAAACTATATCGCAGCGAGCTGCATTAGAAAAGTAGGTTTTCATAATGCATCCAGTTTAAAAAATCTATTTATTCAATCATGATTTTTGTTCAAAATCCAAAAAAAAATTGCATCCGCTACCTACATGTAAAAACTATTTATATCCTCCTTGGGGGTCAATCCCCCAATTCGTACCAAAACCAATCGCATCCAAGATATCATACGAAACTACGTACTCACAAACTTTCAACCCTATTTTTACAAAATTACACCCTTTATCGTGTAAACAAGATTTATTTCCTCCTCCGAGAGGTCAACCCCCCACCATTTCTCATCGAAATAAATACCATCCAAGATATCATACGAAACTACCTACCTATTCGCGTTCTATCCTGGTAAAGTTTTATTTCCTGCCCTGGGGGGTCAATGCCTCAACCAATTTGTACCAAAACCAATCCCATCCAATATTTCATATGAAACTACCTACTCACAAACTTTCAATCCCATTGCTACAAAATTACGCCCTTCATCATGTAAACAAGATTTATTTCTTATCCCGGGGGGTGAACCCCCAACCAATTCGAACCAAATCATATCCTATCCAAGATATCATACAAAAATACCTAGATACAAACTTTCAACCCTATTGCTACAAAATTGCGTATTGTAAACAACGCTATATATATATATATATATATATATATATATATATATATATATATTTATTTTTATATATATATATATATATATATATATATATATATATATATATATATATATATATATATATATATATATATATATATATATATATATATATATATATATATATATATATATATATATATATATATATATATATATATATATATATATATATATAGGTATATATATATATATATATATATATATATATATATATATATATATATAAGTATATATAGTTTTTGGTGCCAAGCATCATAAAAAGTCTTGTAACGAAAAACTATCTTGGTCCTAGCTCCAACTTTGTTAATCGCACCCATTTTAATAATCAGGTTTTCGAAGTGAAAACCTGCTAAATTATTGGTCCTCGAATAGGTACTGAAAGTTTGAAACACGCTGATGTACGCCGCTGTTGTAACATAAGCGTTCGAAGCTCAGACAGCGGCTTTTCAATCCGTAGCACTTCTTCCTTTTCGTGCAATTGCCATGCCAACTATTCTTGGAAAGTGAAATCGAGTGTGGAGATGAGATTCTGAGATATATTCGTACATCGGCTTAGCTCCAAAGTCGTGCTTTTCAAAAGTCATTAAAACCCCGCTGCATTAAATCGAAACAACGGAGTGTCATTGACCGTTCGGAGATTATGATTGACGATTATGTTTCAATTATAAACTTAATTTGCCATTTGTATGTTACGAAGTAGATTTATGTGTCGAATTTTTATTAGTCGTATTTTATCCCATAAAATACATACTATTGCAGTGTGTCGATGGAAAACAGTCGTATTGACATCTCCAGCGGTTCGTATCACACCAAATGAGCTGAATTTTTTTTCTCCACGATCATCACAGAATTCGCCAATTCTGATATCAAATTTGATTACAGAATGCTGGAATTCTCTCTCTTGAAGAAATATTCTGCAACACCTCTGCCCCCATGCAATTTAAATGTATTTGCTTTCTCTCCCTTGTAATAGAATAATATTCTCACACTGGCTATCAATAATAACATTAGCCTTGACGCAGTTGACTGTCATCGTAGTGGCAAATTTGAGTAAGTGTCAAAATTATTGCTGTCAAGTTTCCCATCGAAAATATGAAAAGTATCACTCAAATATATTAAATATTCAAAATCTTTGATCGTGGAGAAAGTATAGTCTGCTACTCGGTTAGAATGAAAATTCGTGATGCTCGTGGTTCCTCACGCTCGCCTTCGGCTCGCGCTCGGAACTTTTCCACTCGCATCGAATTTTTATTCTAACCTTGTTACAGAATATATTATTCTGGGATTGTTTTCGTTGCAGAACGAAACAACCAAAATTTGGTTAAATTTTTCCAACCGCCGCCATTTTTATGTGGATATTTGTTGTTTTTTCGTGGTTTTCGAAAAATTGCCAAACTTCACAGCTTCTGCAAATTGAGTTAGAGGGTTCAAACTTGGTACGTAGATTGAGTTAACCCTGGTATCGTCGGGTCAGAATTGACCCGGAGCATCTTCATTTCATCACAGGACAGCCGCTTTTGCACTTATGTGGTTGTGGTTCCGTGACTTCTCTTAAATATTTCGTACAAATAGATACCTCAAACGCCAGTTCCATTTAAGCATTGCAAATGCCGAATTTTACGCGTTAGAATCAGATTTGACCCAAGGATACCAGTTGCGTGTGTGTTTTGAATTTATTTCACTATGGATTTTCTCGTTATTGACGGCCGGCAGTATGTCGAAAAAAAATTGTTCTTGAACAGTGAAGAAGATGGCAAAGCGCCCTTAAATGGGACGAAACTACAACGAATGAAAGTAGGCCGTCAATTTCTCAGCCCAGGCCTCCTGATCCTGATGCAGTAAATATGGCGAAAAAACGACGAAGATTTTACATGTGCAAATCGAAAAATGGCAGTAAATATTTTACAAAGTGTAATAAGTGTAACGGGCACGTGTTTGATGTACCTACAGAGCACAGCTACATTATTATGAAAAATGTAAAAAGCGAGTGATAGGTTATGCAATTGTTATTGCACGTTTTTTTATACGAGAATCTATTTCTTTATTTTTGTTGAATGTGAAGGCTAAATATGTTGTATGAGGGCCCATTATATTGGAATTTTGATATTTTGATGTTTCAGTTGAAATGTTGTAAATTATATTGCGTTACACTCTTTCAGAGTGTTTTTGGATCTAAACCTGTTTTATACATTGCTAGAAATTAATTAAATAATGCTATTTTGTAATTTGGAGGTTTAAACCTTTTTTAAAAGTATCGGGTCAGAATCGACCCGAATATACTTAACGTAAGTAGAAATGACGATACCAGCTGAGGGTTAATATTGAGTGAGTACCTTTTGGTAGTTTCAACCATTTTCCTCAGTCGCGCTGACCCGCGCGGGGACTATTCCGTTCAAAATGCATCTTCACTTGCTTAGCTATCAGTACACGATGCACTTCGCGAAATTTATTATAATTTTTATGAATTAATGAAGAATTTTCTCGTTTTTATTTTGATTTGCTATGGAAGCATTGTTAGGACAAGCTACAGAGATTTAGAATGAACATTTTGTGCAGAAAGTGTTAGAAGAAAACCAGCTCCGCCATTGTTTGTAAAATAGTTCCACATGATATAGCGATATGTTTTTCACTCGACTTTATTATTTATATCTTTGTTATTAACAATGTTTTGCAAAAAATCGTTTTTTTTTAGTTTTTTGCTTATAAAATTGAAACTATCAGAGTAATCGTGATGGTGTCAATAGACTTATTGTAGAAAATGAAGAGACGAAAAAAATGAGATGTCGGACAACTCGATCATGCCCTTAGTCTATGGGAAAATCGAAAAAAACCGGCGAAAATGCAGTTTTTTGAAAAGTTCATAACTCGGATATTTTTTGAGTTGTAGCGTAGATCCTCCGGTCAGTATTAGCTATTGATATGAACTTCATTTTTGCGAAGATCAGGAACTGTCCGATGCATAGTTTTTGATCTGTGGCCATTTGATTATGTTACTATGCAATTTTCCAGCAGACCTGAATGCGACAGGTATGGTTCGATTTCAATTTACTAAAAAGATTTTGAAAGTAGAATTCTCATAGTTCAAAACGTTCATCCTGGTTTCTTATAAAAACGCTGAGAAATATGTTAAAAATAAAGCTGAACATGACGAAAAAGGGCCGAGCGCGTAAGATTAGTTGAAGAGTGGGGGTAGAGCAGCAGGCAAGGATAAGCATGACATTAGAAAGCGTCGGCATTTTGAAAATGACGGTTATTTCTCGGCCGTTTTTCGTCATGTTCAGCTTTATTTTCAACATATTTTTTAGCGTTTTCATGTAAAACCTAGATGAACGTGTTGAACTATGAGAATTCTACTTTCAAAATCTTTTTTGTAAATTGAAATCAGACCATACCTGTCGCATTCAGGTCTACTGGAAAATTGCATAGTAAAATATTCAAATGGCTACAGATCGAAAACTATGCATCAGACAGTTCCTTCTCTCCGCAAAAATAAAGTTTATATTGATAAATAATACTAACCGGAGGATCTACGCTTCAACTCAAAAAATAACAGAGTAATGAATTTTTGAAAAAACAGCATTTTGGCCGGTTTTTTTCGATATTCCCATAGACTAAGGGTCTGATTGAGTCATCCGACCTCCCATTTTTTTCGTCTATTCATTTTCTACAATAAGTCTATTGACACCATCGCGATTTTTTGCATAAAATTGTTAATAACAAAGATATAAATAATAAAGTCGAGTGAAAAACATATCACTATATCATGTGGAACTATTTTACAAACAATGGCGGAGCTGGTTTTCTTCTAACACTTTTTACATGAAAAAATCTCTGTAGCTTGGCCTATGTACTTCTGTTCGCGATGCACTGAGCGAATTTTTTTTCTCGAAAAATTTAATAATTTTTTTTAATGACAAAATTATTTTCAACTTTTTGATTCGGTCTGCTATTCATGCGTGATTTTTCAAAATATGAATTCGTTAGAATCGCATGTCGACGCGATGCATTACGCGAGCAAAATACGTCCTTATGGAGCGCTGCTGCTCACGTTTTTTAATCTAATTTGTAATTTGTGAATTGAACTACTTTTTAGATCGCCGTTCTTGTTTCTATCTACGAGTGATTGTTGATGGTTACAAATTATTTATGTACGAGGTTTTTCTAGGTCGTTTTCGATATAAATTATTTATGTGTTGTTTGTTTATATAAGTGAACTAATTCTCATTTACTCATTATGGGAGATAAATGAATATAGTGATTTTTGGAAGATTTAATTAAAAACTCGGTGTAAATTGTTGTTTATTATTTTTAGTAAGGCACCCAATATCATTAGTTCATATTAAACATTGATAAACATTCTTCATTTATCATTATATACGAGATTATGAGAATACGTCGAAAAGATCGTACTTGTTCAACAAACAAAAATAAATGGGTCAATTATGTTCTTCTAATATAGAACAGTACCTACACAACATGAATTTTTCATCATAAGTTCACACAAGGAAAGTTATTTGCAATAAGACATTACTCGTTATTTTTTTATTGTAAAAACTTTTCTTTTGTTCCAACATAAGAATTTGCATTGTCGCAATAATTTTGATTAATGAGGGCATTTTAAATCACTCAATATCTTTAATAAAAATCAACTGTTTCAACCTTTCTAGATCTCATCAGTTGCGTTTATTCGAGGAGAAGTGATGTGTTGACAGTTGGAAAAATTAAGGTGTATAGAAGCGCCATCAGTGATGAATATTAGGAAATATTGTCCACCGAATCAATAAAACTTCTAAACGTAGGTATGCGTTTCGAGAAAGCATTTATTGCAGTGGTCTACATTACCACAACGTTAGTTATTTGATGATTTTCAATTGCAAATTACTCTAGTTGTGCAAATATGTGATACACAGGGCCGGCCTAAGGGGTGTGCGAAGTATGCAGCCGCACACTCAAGCCTTTTGGAGGGGCATTGAATTGACCAATTTTTGTAAAAAAAATAATAAATTTGGCAAATTTTTAGAAACTGATTTAAATATTGGGCAGAAATATTTAAACTATACTCGCTGGCATATCATTGGAAGCTTGGACCCTAAACAGCTGTACACTTCCCTCTACACCCCTCGCCCAGCGTCGTTGCCAGTTTGTGGATTGAAAAATTAATTCACACAGCTAAAAATCCCAAGCTTCCAATGATTTGCCGCCGACTATAGAAGGAATTTTGTCTTAAAACTATTACAGTTAAAATTCAAAGTAAAACCGAAGATCTACCCGGCTACCCCAATGAGTTCTGAAATAGAGTAAGTCTGATGCCCTTGACCAAGGTCCAAGGTCAGTAGAACAGTCGTCTCGTGGCGGGACGCGGAAAGTGTTGTGACTCATCTTCTTGCCTCCCTCCCCCTCCCCCGGCTTTGCTTTTCTAGCCAATTGGCGTCTGATATAAAAAAGTAAATTCATTCTCCGAAATGAAAGCAAGAAACGCCCTTGTATAAAATGTATAATAAAAGTGACTATGTACTATCCTAATAGTTAATAATTTTTATTTGTTTTTGCGCCATTAATATACACTGTTATTATTTTTTCACTATGTTCTGTTGCTTTATTTTTTTTTACCCATGACATATGGAAATTTATCTTAGGTCCGGTGGACGGTGATTCCCGCATTAGCTAGTAATTTCAGTATAAGCATAAAAATCATTGCAACGTTACCTAGAGTTAAGCTTTCATTAGTTTATTTGACACAATAGTGGTTATAGTACAAGTAAGAGTACTGAACATATTAAATTAATCAATAATGAATCAAATTGTCATACATAAATTTAATGTTCTATGGGTTTTTGGACCTTAAATTTCATACCTCCTAGACCCCCCGGCAGGGGCATTAAATTTGAGTCTAGCACACTTGCAATTTTCGCCTTAGGCCGGCCCTGGTGATACAGAATCGAATTAGGTCAATAAGTACCTATATACAATATACTTGTAACAAATTTTTCATTTAGAGAAAACAACACGAAACATTTTTCACGACATCATGAAAAAAGAAAGGATAATTTTACGAAGATGTCATTGAAAATTTAAAAAAATTGCAAAATTTGTAATAAGATGTTTTTTCAAATTAATTCTAAATGGTTTTTTTTGTCAATTTCAACTTCTGTTGTTGTTGTTATGAGACAAATTCCATTTATATTCTCATTAAATATGGTGTATACTGCGCAAGCGAATTTAAAAATATCAAATAAACTGCACGTATCGACATAATGTTTATTGTCTTCAATATTTCCAAATATTCAAAATCTAACGAATTTGTCTGATCAGATTAAAAACAATTTTAAAGAAAATCACTTATGGATTGAAAAATTAAAGAGCCTTAAATAAATAACTCTGTTGTTCTCAATCAAATTCAGTGTCATCGTAATATGAACTTTCAATTTAAAATTTCATTTTACTTAAATAATGACTCGACTATGGTATTGACACAGTTCAAATTCATCTAATATTTACGATAGCTCTAATGATAATTTACGTTGTATAGGAATGTTTAATTATATTTGATAACATCATATAAGTTTACACAAGATTCTGTATTATTCGCATACTGCAAACATACTTGCGATATTGGTAGGTATACCCGGTGGCGCAATCAAAACAGCTCACCTGGAATAGGTGTCATTTTCATAAACAGCGTGCCAACCACAACAAGAATCTTGTATGTCAGGGGGGTTTACATTATTTCAAAGGTATCTATTTCAACTCTCTTTACAAAAATCCTAAAATTTGTTTGTTTTACATTGAAATTAAAGCGAAAAACTGAAGTATCGGTATAATAAATCAAAAAAAGTTTTCAAACTGCGAATTTTTGAAAATGATGATCAGATTCATGGATAGTTATGGTGTATTTTTTCAACAAAACTTGTTGATAAATTCGATGGACGATGAATCAACTCTGTGGTAGTTCATATTTATATTAAAAATTAAATAATAAGAAAACAACTTGTCTAAAAACCACAAAATGAAAATAACTATTCGACTAGTTTCGCCTGTTACAGCATTATCAAGACTGAATGCATAATTGCAAAGACATCGCTTGAAAATATAAGTATTTCGGTTCGGTACCTGGGGGTGCTAAAATGTAATCGATGGGTCCAAGTTATCAGAGATTTAACAGTGGGGAGTGGTTTAAGTCTAACTGGTCATTGAGAAGAATGTAATTATGGGATTTTTGGATCTTGTTTATTTCCATGGCTTCCAGGAAGTTCATTATCATACCTTTATCACAGTAATGAAGAATTTTTGGTTTGAAAGAGGATGAGATGTTATGTTTTTTTGACTCTAGATGTTCCCTAAATGCTGATTGTCCGTTTTTTAGATGTTCTTTTAGCCTGGTTTCAAAACATCTCCCGGTCTGACCTATATATGTTGAATTACATTCTTCACAGTCCATTCTATAAATTCCTGTTCTCTTCATTGGATCGACTTTTGACATTTTGTTATTAAAAAGCATTCCCCTCTTCGAAGATCATTCAATTCTTTAAAAATAATAATCTGAATACTGCTTTTTCGAGTCACAGCAGATTGGATAGAATGATTTTTAATAACAAAATGTCAAAAGTCGATCCAATGAAGAGAACAGGAATTTATAGAATGGACTGTGAAGAATGTAATTCAACATATATAGGTCAGACCGGGAGATGTTTTGAAACCAGGCTAAAAGAACATCTAAAAAACGGACAATCAGCATTTAGGGAACATCTAGTCAAAAAAACATAACATCTCATCCTCTTTCAAACCAAAATTCTTCATTACTGTGATAAAGGTATGATAATGAACTTCCTGGAAGCCATGGAAATAAACAAGATCCAAAAATCCCATAATTACATTCTTCTCAATGACCAGTTAGACTTAAACCACTCCCCACTGTTAAATCTCTGATAACTTGGACCCATCGATTACATTTTACCACCCCCAGGTACCGAACCGAAATACTTATATTTTCAAGCGATGTCTTTGCAATTTATGTATTCAGTCTTGATAATGCTGTAACAGGCGAAACTAGTCGAATAAAAAGTTATTTTCATTTTGTGGTTTTTAGACAAGTTGTTTTCTTATTATTTAATTTTTAATATAAAAACTTGTTGAATCAATATTTTCTCGAACACTGGATTGGTATGAAGAGTTTCACTGAATGGCGTCCAAGATCGCCTGATTTAACACCATTGCACTTTTACTTATGGGGTCATTCGAAAAGTGTTATTTATAAAATGGAACTTACCTATTCGTAAGATCTAGACTACCGAATAGTGGTAGTTTCTTCTTCGATTGTTGTAGTCTCCCTCAATTCATGACAACCACCGAGAAAAATGTCCGTATATTTGAACTATTTCATTTGATTGTTGCATAATGAATCTTCTGGATAATTTTCGTCTATGACTCCTCTAAACAACACTCATAATTTAAGAATATTTATATTACAAAATATCTCAATGAATATACGAATATTTATACGAAACGTTCCGCATCTACCAGTGCTTCAAAATGATATAAGATAATAAAAACACTTGACCGATTTATAACAAATAACTGAACGGTTTTATTTCGAAAAAACCTTGAAAATCTCTTTAAACCGTGTAAAATTACATACAAGAGGTGATAAAGAGAAGCCTCCGTCTATTTCCTTCATTTAAAGTATTATTCACTCTATCAATTGTGATCAAACAATATAAAATTATGTGCAAAATGTGATGGAAATTGTAGGAAATCACATTCAGTCTTGTCCATCTCTCTAGTCAGGGCAGATTCTGTTTAGGTTATCTTATTCCATCTGTGATTAATTAAGTTCACTTCCAGTGTTGCCCACAAGCAACTGGCAGTGAATAGGCTTATATGAAGCCAGCTCGTTCAGAATTGTCTTAAAACCAAAATAATGTTGTTTCAAGAACATCTGTCAAGATGAAGATAAATTGATCTAACATAGGGAAACCGCCTACTAGATTATTTAAGAAAAATACTCGTATACTATTGCAAGTAAGAGGCTATTACTGTTTCATTATGGCTAATAATCGTAATGTACCTCCACTGAAAACGCTATTATTCTAAATAGAGGCTTCGCTATAATTAGTTCATGATCATTTGATGCAGTGCAAGAGATTTTTGAGAACAAATTCGAAGGCTATTTATATAATACCAATTTGGAAATTTACAGGTGTTACATAGATGATCTAGGTGAGGGGGTCTAAAACGAATATAAAAACTACTCCCCTGGCCCTTATCTCACTGTTGTCTCTCGATACAGTGCAATAGACTTCAATTTTCGTAGAAAATACGATTAAAAATCAGTAGGTCTGTCAAAACTGAGAGATGAACTACCATAACAGTTAGCAGCTATTGTAATAATAGAGGATGATAATATAAATCAGTTCGACATAGTTATTTATGTACCAAGTGCGTTATATAGATCCTAATGCCCGATGGGCGTCTAGTAACGCACGTGGTGCATACAAGATTTTATTTTTCACGAAAAAATTATTTTATTATAATGAAAAATAGATTTTAAAATCCGGTCATTGCTCCTATACTTTCCATTTTCCTTCTCATAGTAGGCATGTCATTTGTTGATATTTTGACGTTTGTGAATATTTTTGTCATCATATTTAATTAATGTCATTGCTGCTTTCTTTGTGTAGTCTTATAGAAATAATGGGAATGAAAATGAATTCACCCAAGAATATCATAGAAAATGCAGCCAAAGCTACGAATAATTCATTGCCGGAGATATCCAGAGACGTATATGACAAGGATGATGAAGTATTTAATCAATGGAAGTTGCTTCATTTCTCCTCGTACAATTAGCGGGCGTTATGATCCATTATGCCCGCTCATAACGCCCTAGAGCATAATGAGTGTATTTATAGCAATCGTATCTAAGGTAAAACCATCAAATAATATACAAGTGAAAAATAAAAAAAGTTTATATGGTGCTATGTCCATAAATTGAGTTACCTTTGCTATGACTGATTCATCAGAGTAGATTCTCAAGCTTTTACAGAACTAGGTTAAACGTTATCCGAACATGGGTTCATAATGGGTGATTACATGAATCTCATTCAATTATCCTAATTGTTTCCATTCAGAAACAATTCAAGCTCGACCAAATTCATTATTTATTTTCAATAGCCTTTCATGAACAGAATGAATGAAAAATAAGGTGTACATCGAATACATCTTGTCCCATAAATGGACCATAAATTGCGTAAGGTTGGTTTAACGTATTACAAGCGGATGAATCATTGAAGGATAGATAGGATAAGATTTAATTCAGAAGGTAATATAATGATATTTGCCATTGATAGTTTATCTTTAATATTCTCATAGAAAGCAATTAAATCTGAGAAATTCAGTCATCAATAAATCTTTTTATTAACAAGTCACTATAGTCCAGTAAATGACGGTAAAAAAAGTATAAACTGTGTATTCATCCCATACAGCACCGATTTGTATGAAAATTTGGATTAAGGTTCTACTTACCATCTAATTCAAAGTCTACCCTGTGGCGGAGATTGCTTTTTCTCTGGGGCTCGATTCCACCACTTATTGGGGATGAAAAAATTTCCATTAAAAATAAGTACGGAAATCGATGAATTGACTAATTCTAAGCAACTTTTGTTCTATGAAGTTTTTTCTGAACGTCAATACTTTCCGACTTATTCGCGACTGAAATTGTCGGTTTTCAAGCAAAAAAAACACGTTTTCAGATAATTTTTCGCAAATAACTGGAAAAATATGCATTCTATCGAAAAAAATGTGGAGAGCAAATTTATAGCTTATAAAAAAACAAAGAAAATCGTGTATTTATGATGTATTCTGACTCAATACAAACGGAATCATTGATTGTCGAAAGTTGATTGGTATTTACCACTATGTGTAGTCATCAATATACTAATACATACCTATTCTAATTTCTACAAAAATGTGTTTTTGGTTTTTCCCCATAACTCGCTTAGTTTTCAAGCAATCAAGTCCTTCAAAGAAGCATTTTGTAGGTTTTTTAAGAGCTATAAGCTCATCTAAATAAATTTTTTTTTCAGATCTTATTTTTGAAAAGGTTCATGCTAAAAGGGCTAAAAAAGGTACTTTGCGCGAACACACGCAAGCTTTAAATAGCCATATCTTACTTAATTTTTATCTTATAAAAAAAAATTGAACGCCAACATTTTCAAATGAGAAAAACATACAATTTCGTACTCTACAAAATTTTGCATATCATTAATAGTTTTTGAGTTATTTTGAGGAAAAGGCGATTTTTCGCTAAATTACGGAAATGATATTCTCTCTTCAAACTCAATTTTTTTTCAAAAAGAAGTTCTTTAAACTGGTCAAACACTCAGAACGTATTATAAAAACATAAATGAAGTGAATTGTAAAGTGGCAACGATTTTTTTCAAATAGGCTGGAAGAGAGGGTGAGATATTCACTATTTTTTTCCAACGAAAAAATAGGAATCGACATTATTCTCTTCATAGCATGCTTAGTTTTGATGCTAGGAACTATTATAAAAAATAAAAATAAAGGTTATTGTACGTAGAAACTTTCCATTTTGGCGAATGAAAATACCAGTCAACTTTCAACAAGCAATAATTCCGTTTTTATTGGATATGCATACATCACAAATACGCAATTTTCTTTGTTTTTTTATAAGCTATAAATTTGCTCTCCACATTTTTTTCGATAGAATGCATATTTTTCCAGTTATTCGCGAAAAAGAATCTGAAAACGTGGTTTTTTTGCCTGACAACCGACAATTTCACCCGCGAATATGTGGAAAAGTATTGACTTTCAGAAAAAACTTTATAGAACAAAAGTTGCTTAAAATTAGTCAATTTATCGATTTACGTACTTATTTTCAATGAAAAATTTTTCATCCCCAAGAAGGGGTGGCATCCACCCCCAGGGAAAAAGCAACCCCTGCCACATAGTAGACTTTGAGATATATGGTAAGTAGAACCTAAATCCAATTTCTTATGAAAATCGGTGCTGTATGGGACAAATACACGGGAAAATGGTCATTGACTGGACTACTATGGTATCTGGTAGGTATATTATAGTAGGTACATGTAAGTATATATAAGTGAGTTTTTATTTTTGGTAATAGGTATTGTAACATCGGATTTAAATTCATGTGCGAATTCAATTCGTAAATTCAAGTCATGGTTATGAGAAGAAGTTAATAATTTTTTTTATTCACTGAATTCTGAAATGATTAAAGCTTAGTTTTGATATAGACGGAAATATAACATTTACAATTGTATTTTCTCGAAAGATTTTGAATCGAATAAAAAAACTCTATCGCAGTGAGCTGCATTAGAAAAGCGGGTTTTCAAAACGTAACCAGTTTAAAAAATGTGAACAATATTCATTTCCTCTTCCGGGGGGTTGACCCCCAACCAATTTATATCGAAATAAATACCATCCAAGATATACGAAACTACCTACATATAAAGTTTCAACCCTATGGTCCCAAAATTGCGCGTTCTATCTATCTATTCCTCCCCCGAAGGGTCAACCCCCCAACCAATTCGAACCAAAACGAAACCCATTCAAGATATCATACAAAACTACTTAGATACAAACTCTCAACTCTATTACTACAAAATTGCGCCGTTCATCGTATAAACAAGATTTATTTTTCCCCTAGGGGGGGTTAACCCTCCAATCAATTCGAACCAAAAACAATCCCATCCAAGATATCATACGAAACTACCTGTTTACAAACTTTCAACCCTATTGTTCCAAAATTGCGCCCTTTATCGTGTAAACAACCTGAAAATACATAAGCTTTTACGTACATACATACAAACATATATATATATATATATATATATATATATATATATATATATATATATATATATATATATATATATATATATGTCGAAGATCCATTTATTTTTACTGGTCAAATTTTAACCATTCTTTATTTCAGATTTTTTATTTTTAATCCTTTAATTTATAAAATATGAGACTATATTATTTTTAAATAACTGTATATATATATATATATATATATATATATATATATATATATATAAATATATATATATATATATATATAAATATATATATATATATATATATATATATATATATATATATATATATATATATATATATATATATATATATATATATATATATATATATATATATATATATATATATATATATATTATATATATACCTATATATATATATATATATATATATATATATATAATATATATATATATATATATATATATATAGATAGATATATATGAAATTGAGTTTTTGGTGCCAAGCATCATAAAAAGTCATTAAACGAAAAACTATCTTGGTCCTAGGTCCAACTTTGCTAATCGCACCCATTTTAATAAGCAGGGTTTCAAAATGAAAACCTGCTAATAAAGTTGACTGATACCGAATGCAACTGTCATATCTTTTTTTAAAATATTTATTTCTGACCTTGAAACAGATTTACATCTGGTATTAACGCCTAAATGATTATATCTTGATAAAATAATCTGATCTAAAGCTAGGTTTTTCTTAACTAGTTGATAGGTAGTATAAACAATCTATGATCTACTAATCAAGTTTATTGATTTTCACCAAAGGGCTAACCTGAGGTGTTTCTGCGAAATGTAAATGAATTAATATGAGATTTCATGAAAATGTGTATAAAAGTTTAGAATGAAGAAAATATACTCAAACTAGATTATACTCCGCAACTATGAAAAATTATTCGTACCTTCACAATTTGTAATTTCATATTAATTTCTGATGAAATATTGTTTTAACTTTATTTCATTTGGAAATCTTTACAGATTAACAACGATGCGGTTAATGATATTTTCCGCATTGCCCAAACTCCTCCACAAGAGTCAAATTTCACCATCGGCAATGTCCACAGTACTCAGAATTTTTCAAATCGTTCGTCTTCAACTTCACTAGATTGGACAGGCTGGAGTTCATGGTCCAAATGTCGGAGATGCGTTCAGAAACGGATGAAACTGTGCCTGAATTCGACCTGCGACTTCACTAAATTATACCAGGAAAAGCATTGCAAGAACAAAAGATGTGAAAGGAGAAGGAATCAACTGAAAAGTTTTCATGTTTTGATTCCAGAGAAGGTTCGTTTTCTCACAGACAGAACAACAGGTAACGCAAAAGAAAAAAACTGTTTTATCATCATACTTTCGGCCACATTGAATAAAACATCTCTGTAGAATGAACCAAAAATTATAATCAATTAATCATTGAGATAACTTTGCATTTTATTGCGTAAATGTGGCAGATATAACAGTAACTATAGTAATAAACGTAGCCCGCGGGTTTTGGGTGATTTGAAAGAATCTAGGGGAAAGTGGGGGAATACCGCGCACCTAAGGGAAATTCTCAATAGTTCCACAACCACTGCTATGAAAAATATGAAATTGGTCTGAATACCTCATATATTTGGTTAGAATAAAATTCTCGTGCACTAAGTTAAGTTTTTGATTCCCTTTTTTCTTAAATGTTTAAACTCATCAAGTTGTGCATTTGCGCGGTATTCCCCACCCCATGGGGAAAAACCGCGCATAATGTGGGGGAAATTCGCGCATAGAAGAAATGAAAAAACTCAAACTAAATACCTAATTTGAACAAAAAATAATACTACTAATAATAAATTAAGTTTAATCGTCTTTAATCAACAAAATAAGAAAATATTTCAGAAATAAAAACATTCAAAACTGCAATGCTTTCATCACATTCCTGCAGGTTAATTTTTTATTACAAAATTCGCACGAAAAGTTTTCTGCGGTATCCCTACCGCTACATTCCTGATGTGCCCATCTTCCGCTTTGTCACATGATTTACTAAATCTTTTTCTTGTTGGAGAGAAAATGTACTTTTTCTTCCTAAACCATCACTTGGTGATGCAAGTTTTTTGTTGTCTCAAGGTGTCGATTCTGAAATGTTGATGTTCTGGCAAGCTTTACGAATTGGACATCCAGCATTAATGGCTTCTATAGCCCTTTTCAAGGCATCAGAGGCGCACATTTGTTTTTCACTTTTTCTTTTTTTAGTTCCGTGGCATCTAGAAATATTTAAAAATAAATGATATTTTGCCATATGACTCAATGTAGGGTAATACCGCGCATAACCGCGCGGTATTGCCCCACGGGTAAACATCAATAAATAATCGCTCATATAAAAATAAGCAAACTGTAATTTTCTTCGAAAATACGCTGAAATATAAACAAAGATAATACAGATCTAACACGAATAAAAAAATACCTATAAAACTAACCAAATTTACTCACCTTGCTTAGTTCATTTAGAACAAAACTTATAGCAAACTTACGCTATACGAATACAAGCCGACTGCCAACGCGTGGTTGAAATTAGCACTGTCTGCGGTTATTAGGCGTCGTTAAGATGTCGAATGCTAAGATGTAGCAATATACAAATTTCGAATTGATGCATTAGAAAGCCGTAGCACTGATGCGCGAAATTACCCCGTGCGCGGTATTCCCCCACTTTTCCCTACTACTTCGTAGTTCTTAACAGTACAGTCGCCAATTTCGTGGCATTTTGAAATTAGAAATTTACATTTCAAAAACACACTGAAATCAGAAATTTCTCACTTAAGCTTATAAATTGCAATCAGTTAGAAAACATTGTGCTTTGTTAGTTTTCAGGTGTGAAAATCTCTAAAAACAAAATATAAATTCCCACTGATCTCTAAAGGAAAAGGAGAATTGGTCATTGTTATGTTTATTTTTTACCTATCAAGTAGAAATATATAAATATCAACTATGTCTGATTCCGAAACATTTTTATTAGTGAGTAGTGGTATTCAGTATTTACTTTTCAAGACCATCCAAGATATAAGGTTTCCGATTTTAGGGCATCACTCCTAAAATGGCCGACTCCTCTATGTGGAGCTCTTGGTCGACGTGGTCAAGATGCAGCCAGAATTGTCGAACGCACAGGAGAAGATACTGTAGAAAACCTGGAAGATGCAAGAAAAGAAGACAAGCTCAAAACGCTTATTGTTATCATGGCGAAACAAAATGTGAACACTTCGTCTTCAATTTGATGCAGACTGAAAATCAAATGTTGGGTGAGAATTAGAATATTCACTTTAATTTTTCTGTTTCTTATGAATCAGTACGAAAAGAATTGAAAAATAGGGTTAAGTTCAATATAATAAGGAATTATTGGAAACGCTATAAGGTAAATGCCTTATTATGGTCGTTCCGAAAATAAGATGTACGCATGCGCACTAGAAAAAAATTTAATAAGGGAACCATAATAAAATAAAATACTGCTTTCCCCTATTTACGACTAGATACCGTAAGTACTTAAGGTTTCCTTATTTCCCTAATTCACCAAACCTAACCTAGTAACCTCCCAAAAAATGCAGACAATGCAATTGTCTGTTTTTTTGAAAATAAATGTTCAATGAAATATGAGTGGGCCAATACGAAGCCTTGGTCAAGAATGCAGCATAATAAAAAAACAGATTAAGGTTTACTTATAATGATGATTTGGCCCTATTAAGAGAGTTTTTAGGACAAAATCCCCTATCAAATCCCGAAGCATGGGAGGTGATAAGGCCAAATAACATTCAAATTTCGACTGGCAAGGCCTTCTCAAGCAACACCGGCCCCACCTTCTAAAATTACGGCTTCCAAAATATTTTCCATACTGTTCTAAACCGCTATTAAAATTACAATTAAATATCACTGAAATTTGAACTTTTTTTTAACAACAAAAGACAAGACACAAGTAAAAGTAGAATTTTTTTTAGGTTAGAAATGAAACTATCGCTGTCCTAATAACTGTCAATTTAAGGAGTAAGTTTCAATAACTCAATTTCTACCCTGACATTTAAGGTTTTGCTTCATTTAAATAAGGCTTAACTTTATTAAGGCATTACCTTAAAGGACGGTGTTCAATAATTCCCTAATGTCTTCATTTTAATGTTCAAGTGCAGTGTTCATCACCAAACTATTGGATTTCTACTAGGCATAGATATTTCAATCAAATTTCTATGGTTATATATGAATGTTCACATCACAGTTGCCGATTCACGGTATCCTGATTCACCATCGAACAACTTCACAGTCTAATTAAACAACTAAAGCCCTAATCAAACTTCCACATATTGCAATTAGATTGAATACATTTAAAAATTTAAATTTTCAACTAAGGTACGTGAAGTATCTATTTGACACTACACGTTCAACATAATGCCTCAAAATGTAATTTTTAAAGTTATATCAAACCTACGGTGAAATTTGATTGAAATAATAAATGAGTGGGAGTAGATTATACTTCATTAACTAGTTTCTTCTTTCAGAAAAACAAAAATATTCTTACAACAATAAATCATTCAGGAAAAGAATCAATTATTCTTCAATGAAATGTGGAGTGCAGTACAAAAAAACAAAGATGCTCAAAATTATCGGTGGAAGCGAATCTCCTAGGTACAAATGGCCTTGGCACGTAGCCCTCATTAATCAATATGCTGTGAGTACCTCATATTAAATACTTAACCATAAAACAAGGCCTTTATTGATAAAAATAGATGAAAAGTCAAATTCCTATTTTCAAAAGTTTTTGTTGGAACACATCTATTTTATCTCAGTGTTGGTTTTACACTTTACAGTTGTTGTGATATTTAGGACTTTACTATATATATATATATATATATATATATATATATATATATATATATATATATATATATTTATATATATATTTTTATTATTAATATATATATAATATAGATATAATTTAATTAGAATTATATAAATATATATATATATATATAAATAAATATAATAATAAATATAAATATAAATATAATTATATATAAATATATTATATATATATATATTATATATATAATATATATATATATATATTATATATATATATATATATATATATATATATATATATATATATATATATATATATAATATATATATATATATATATATATATATATATATATATATATATATATATATACAGGCACGTATCCAGGGGAGGGGCCCAGGCCCCCCCCGAAATCCCGAAATTTGAAAATTTTTTCCATTCGATATTCTTTAAAACATCATAGTAGCTGTTTATTGTACACCTTGTACTGCATATTTTTCTTGCACAATAAACAATAATAGATTAAACGTCACATACTGATTCGAGACTGATGTATGTGATTCGCCTCACCCTGAATTTATTCAAATAAGTCCACATTTTTGAGTGATTTTCGTCTTTGAGTCCCCCCCCGAAACGAATTTCTGGATACGGGCCTGTATATATATATATATATATATATATATATATATATATATATATATATATATATATATATATATATATATACTATATTTCAAAGTACAGTTCAGTATTTATTTAATAGACTTCCAAAGTATTAAACAGAAGAAAAAGTTGTGTCAGATCATTTGATTAGAGCAGAGGTCTCCAAACTGCGGACCAAATCCGGCCCGCCAAGTGCCATCAATAAGGCCCGCGACAGCCAATGCCTTATTGTTGTTACTATAGAAATACATACACAATAGTATTATATAATTTTAATATAGACGTTATCATACCTGAGCAGTTTTAATATAAGAAACTTTTCGAACAATTTAGCTTCTATAAATGATTTTCCAAAACTTTTCCACAGGAAGTTTTCTGCGGTGGAACCCTTATAGCTCCAGAATGGGTTCTCACGGCGAGTCACTGTATCCGCAGCTTTCTCATAGTTCGACTCAACGAACACGATTTGAGATATGCCGACGGTAGGGAACTGGAGCTGGTAGTGTATAAGATGTTCCAACATCCCCAATTCAGTCAGAGAACTGTGAATGGAGACATAGCCCTGCTTCAGCTACCAACGCCCGTTAAGACACCTATTGCCTGTCTACCGAATAAGAAACCGATTCCCAGACAACTGTGTTCCGTTATGGGCTGGGGAAAAACGAAAACACATGCTAGACATGGCGTCACAAAATTAAGGGAAACGCAGGTAAAATGCCTATCAGAATTTGGAACGTCACTATACTCCATTTGAATATAATGCTTAACCTTTATTGTGTAAACTTTTTTTTTTATCTTCCAAATTCATAGTTAAGGGTTTGCAACTCCATTACATCATGCAGGGAAGATATAAACATCTTTTAACGTATTTGAAAGACATAACGCTTGAAATGATTATATTTTATACAACCTAAATTTAATTAATTAAAGTTCAATTTCACTATGACTAATTAATACTAGCGTTTCCAAAAATTATTTCCTTCATTCCTCAAGATGATATGTATCGGTATGATGATTATTTTCCACTGTAGCTGTTGAAATAGAAGTACATTCTCGTTTTAGATTCCAGTAGTTGAGGACGAAATTTGCAGGTGGTCTTATAGGGATTTGTTGATAACCGACAACATGATCTGCGCGGGATGGGCTTCGGGGAAGGCTGACACTTGTGCAGGAGATAGTGGCGGCGGTTTAATGTGCCCCCAGAAACGTACACATAGCGGTCGAACAGTATACGCTGTTCAAGGCATCACAAGTTTCGGCAAAGGTTGTGGAAGAAGAAACAAATATGGAATCTATACTGTCGTCTTCAATTACCTTGAATGGATACAGTACATAATGAAAAAGTACAGTGTTTCATGACACCTCTTGAAACTTATTTTAGTTTATTGATATACTTATGTAACACGATACGGAGCCTGAATCTGAACTTGAACTTTGTTGATACAAGTGTTCTTAGGAAACTAACATGAGGCATGAATCACGGTATTCTTTACCGTGTAATCAGCTGACATATTTACCTTTTGTATTGAGTTCATTCCGAAAGTATCGCCAGATTTATGTCAGTTATATTCCATAAGTCCTAATAATTTCGTGATCAGATTCACAACTCTTATACTTACTCAAAATAGTAGATACGTTAGGAACGTACATTTCATGTATTGTAGTAAAAAATGACAAAGACACTATTAAAGAACTATTCAAGAACTCAGACAATCAAAACTTTGTATTTAAGTATAAAATAATCAATTAATTTGGAAAAATAATCTCAAGTTCAAACCTTTGTCCTTATTTTCTTGATATGTAAACTATATTTTACGCAAAATGTAATTAATTGCAAGTCCCATTTACAAATATAAATTAGTTCCTATATTGGCAGCAATCTACAGATCACCGAATGTATAAAGTTACAAATATTTATTTTATTTCTAAAGTTTTATAGTAAAATGTGATAACGTAATAAAAATTTGACAGATCGTAAACACATTTATTGTTTCCTAACCTGGTTACCTGTTTCACGGTGTGTATTTCTTTGGAAGTTACAGCTTTTGTTGAAATTTTTTTTCCGCATATTAGATAGATTAATACCTCTAATATGATATTTGTTAATTATAACTATAATGGACTGCAGTATGTAAATATTCCCAAATTTGGAACTAGGTTGATTACATTTACATATGGCAGAAATCTACTTTTCTAGTAGGTTTTTAGGAACATTTAAGTAGTTGATGGAATCCGTCGTTACTACGTGATAATTTAACATGATTAACAAAACTAAATTTGATTTTACTACGTTTATTATCATAAAATATTTTGAAAAATCAAATTTAGTTTTGTTAAGAACATTTAAGTATTTCTGGTTCATGGTGGATTTCTCCTTATTCTTAAGAGATGCAGTAGCAGTAAGCAGTATGCACTTATGTTATGCAGTGTTCTATGTATGGAGGGTAGAAGTAAGGAGGACCATCTCATATTGGAAAACAGTCGCAAAAGTGTCCAGTCTGTCCAGTTGTAAACTGCAAATTGCAGTTCCAAAACCCTCCAGAGTGGCGCCAGAATAGCAAGAGAGCATGAAATAGGAAGGGATTCCATGCCGCGCTGTTGCCAACTTTTGTAATTGGGATTTTGAAGTTTGAAAGCTAGGTTATGTAGTTTATTTTTGAATGGGTGCTTTTATTATCTTATTCATTAGTTTATTGAATTAGTTTATTTTTGAGTCACTATATTTTCTTTCCATGGAACTCAGTTCGTCTTCCAAAATTTTTTCAAGATACCTACTAGTCCAAAAATGCCGCTCTTCTGTTTAAAATGAGTAAAACTGTAATCGACTCATCGTGATATTCAAATCGCCATAAAAGATGCGCATAACATTGAACCTAAATCTACAGAGTACGATGAATCTGTTGGTAAGAATTTGTTAATGAGGTAAATAAAAGTAAAAACGACTTCAATATGACAACAGCGCGTCATTTGAAATGTACCCACTTGCTATTGTGGCGCCACCAATTTGACGATTTTTGACGGACACTTTTTCATACACAGAGATGGTCCTCCTTACTTCTACCCTCCATAGTTCTATGTTCAAAACTGCCCCATCATCGCCTGCCATCAACATCAAACGGATCTTGTAAATTCAATAAACTATAAACTTACCTTTATGAGAACAAAATCTTGAGTAATAAATAATGTAAATATAATTTACAAAGAAGGAACAGGATAAGATGGTCTGCGGAGGACAAAAATGCTACTAACATAAAAACAACTACTGAATTTTTTATTACCTCTACTTAAATGGGATTATTTTATTTTTATATTTTATCGTGCTGTGAAGAACGAGAATAATTTAAGGAAACGAATTCGCTATCCCTATATTTGAGGTTAATTGTGAAACACTGTTTTTGTGATGATAATTTCAATTTTACATGAACTGAAATAGATTAAAATTATTGACTGATTGAAATGTTGAAAAATTTATGTTTTACCAAGATAAAATACTGTTTCGCATTCTGTTGGACAATTATGAAATTATTCACACTTCATTTGAGATTTCTTCTACTTGAAAACCATATTAGGGGAGAGTTAGTAACAGTGAGACGGCTGGAACACTGAGACATGATAGTTTTGTCAAAAGGTGTCTGTATTTGGATGATGCAGACCATTGAATAGTAACCCTACCAACCAACAGAGGGCTCTCAATACATCAGATGCAATTTAGTTGATAAAGTAAAAAACCATTAACAGACAATGTTGCCAGGTCTGGTGAAAACTTTTTAAAAAAGCCTGAGTTTTAATTTATATTTGAAAAACACAATTAGATTGTGTTTTTTATTCTTTATGAATAAAAATTCTGTAATATAGGTACATATATTATACGTAAAGTCTCTTATTTATACATAGTTAGGTACGCGACTGTATTAAACCAGGGATTATCCGTACGAGAGGTGAGGATGAAATAGAATTTTGGAAAGGAGTGTGTAATTTCAAAAAGGGTGCCAATAGTTTTTTCTTTCCAGAGCTGTCCAAATTTGTTTATATTTTATTTGCATTACCGTGCAGCAGCGCAAGCGTGAAAAGAATTTAAATAAAACAAAAATGAGAAATAGATTGGGCTCCAAAACTGTGAGTGAAATTTTACACAGCAAAAGATTGATTTCACAAAATAATAATAGCTGTTTTAAATTTTTCTGTAACTAATGATGTTCTTAATAAAAACTAAAATATTATGTAGGTATCAATGAGTAGTTTAGATGCCATTTGAAAATCTTCGTTTTTTCATATCCAAAACTTTGTTTCAGTTATTTTTTTTATATTGAGAACTTTATTTTATTTCGAAAAATATTTTATTTAGTTATAAGATGTTATTTCTTGTATCATTATTATAATAAAATACGTTCTCAAACATTGTATTTAGTATTATTTTAAGTATTGTATGTATTTTGTGTGAATACTGAAAAAATATAAATTCTAGTGATTTTTTGAAATATCTGGCAACTTTTTAAGTAAGTTTCTGGTGATTTTTAATTTTTTAACCTGGCAACATTGGTAACAGATGATCAGTTTAGTGTGTGACAAAGGTAATTTATCAGCCTTCTTTGAATTAGAATTTTTCCTGGTTAATAACCATTTAACCAATTTAAAGGAGGTAGTCTATTAGAAGTGTTTATCAGTGTCATGGTAGCACATGACTATAGTTTTTAGCTCGTAAATTCAAGATTTAATATTTTGTGAAAAGTATTTATAAAAAATGTGGTTTAGGAACACTGAGACTAGTCATAATTGGAACAGTGAGACGTGTCTCAGTGTTCCTAAGGCATGTCTTAGTGCTCAGAAAAATAGCATTAAAATGATATTGACACCTCCACAGCTTCAAGGGAAGACTAAGCGTCAACAAAACCTCTTGAAATTTGAAATAACCTTCGATTCCTTAGATATTTGTTAAATTTCTCACTGTTTGTGTTTTTTTGTCGGAACAGTGAGACACTAGCCAATTAAAAAAAAATTAAAAAACCAGAATGTGTTTCTAGATTTTCATATTTTCTAAATGAATATATGTTCTACTATATAAGAGAGTAAGTTTACTTGTTTATAGAGTTTTACATTTTAATTTTTTTAGTACAAATTCTGGTGTAAACATTTTGTGTCTAACTGTTACTACCTCTCCCCTACATCATTTCAAAATTGAGTAACAGATATTCCTTCCCAATTTGGGATAAAAGTCGAATTATCATTCTAGAAAGAAAATGTATTAGTAGCCTGGTAAATTAAAATTAATATAATTTACGAAAACATCTTGTAGGTGGTTTATATAGTCACAATTTTGGCTGTAATAACCAACAATAGTAACCAAACCTAACTAATGAATAGGTACTTATTTTTGCAAAAATTGCTTCGATCAGCCATAGTACTGATATACGACCGAAAAAGCATCATTTTAAACATGTCAAATTTAACAATCAACTATTAATTTGAATAAGCACCGTAAAAGTGATAATGAAATAATAAAAGTAGTACTTCACAACACAAAATTTACCTCAATTCGATAAAAACATATTGAAATCAATAAAAAAAAGTTTTTTATATATTGTGCGATCACGTTCTTCTTTATCTTATGATTTGGTTTTTTATTGAGGACAACCAGTTATCCACTAATGTAATAAAAATTATTACCATAACATACTTTGAGATTCGATAGGAAATATGCCTTTAACTAACGATACATAATTTGACTATTCAATGATGCACGAAAATAATCCGATGCACTAATAGTATATTATTCAACGAGCACAAAATGATTGCTATTTTTCACGAGGGTGAAGTTTGCGACACGAGCTGCAAGCGAGTGTCGCAATTCACCCGAGTGAAAAATTGTAATTTTGTGCGAGTAGAATACTATACTTTGTCCACGACTTCCTCGAAAAAATTAGTAATAATCTGCATTTTCAACAATAAAAATAGTTATCAAAAGCGTTGACATAACATTTTCTGTGTTCACTGAAAACTGCATACTCACGTAAACGTCAACTATTTCACTTGACATCGATTCCATTCCTTTCTTTCACTCTGATAAAAATGAAATAGATAATTTATTAAAGTAAATATTCAATAAGTTGAGCATTATATTAAATATTAGTTTAATAATTTGCCTAAAAGTTATCTTAGTTACATAAAACCTAAAAATCGAATAACAAGACTATCCTAACAATGTGAATGATAGTCTCAAGTTTGGACATACGTTTGGAGTGTGACGTCATGCAGTGTATAATAAACCATTATACACACTAGTGAATAATAGGTATAATTGTACTTCAGGGAGCACACGTATAATGAATGATTTATAGTACAGTCGTGGACAAAAGGTTTTATAAACCTTTATTTAAAGTTATGTTTGGTAACGAAGTTAAAAGTAAAAATTTCCCAAGAAATCACTCATCTTACCTAAAAATCCTAATGAACTATGTTCGAAACGTTGGGATTTGCAAAATACAACTCAATTCTGCTAATTTAAGTTCATTAAACAACATACAAATGGTTGGGATCGAAATATATACATCGAATTGAACAAAGAATTTATTACCCAAAACTAAAAGATATCCAAGAAATTTAAGAAATATAATTTAGTAACATAACTGAAGTGTACGAAATTTATACAAGTAAAGAAAAACTAAATACAATTTTGCATTTGAATACACATACAAATGGTCAGTAGGCACCTAAGACATGGTAACATTTTATTTTCGTAATTAAAAAATAATGTCATACAATCGATACGGATGTTTAACAATAGCAGAACAGAAAAATAAGCCGACTTTCATACGGCACTTGAGCTTGAACCTTACTTTACAAGATTATTTAAGAAATACTCAGTCTTCATAACACACTTTTTTCTATTGTTAACCATCTGTTTGTTACTGGGGTGTCTTTTTACTATATTCCTTCGCATAATCAATCAATCAATCATGGCACAAACATACAATCAATAACAACATACTTCTTCTAATTCAGACAAACATTATTTTAACTCATATGTACGATAGAAGACTTAAATCTAATCTTCAATATAAATTTGTTTCATACTACAACTGTTTAAATACCAAAATACGATTAGGAATGACCAACTTCCTGTACAGGAAACTGAAGACTGGAATGTACAACAACAATCACAATTAATACAAATATACATGAGGAATAAATACAAGTCGAATAATTTTAATAGTGCTACACACAGTTCTTTTGAAATATAAGAAAGTTTGGTCATTCGTCATTGAATTCGAAGTTAATACACATTACGAAAAAAATAACATACATACAATGAAAAATGAAGAAGTGTAGCTTATGTCATTTGGATAAAATAAAGTGTTATTTTTTAAGAATTTTTAACACAGGGGTCTTACTCTTCCTGGAAGAAAAATTCTATATATATACAGGATGTTTCTGAATTGATGCGAAAGATTTCAATTGGTGATTCTTCAGCAAACATTAAGGGGAGTCTTTCATATAACTTTTTGTTCAACACCCTTTTCCCTCCAAGTTACAGCCCTTTGATACAATACATCCACTTAGGAAAAAACTAGAGGAATGAAATTTGGCAGATAACTGCTGCTTATAAAATGGCAGTTTTTGAGTGTTTTTGTTACACTAAAATGTTAGCACAAGGGGCTGAAAAAAACAACCCCTATAATATTTTGCATCAGAACTTTTTAATGCGCTTATACTTTTCTATTTAAAAAATATATTTGAAAAGACAGACTCAATCTACAACTTTTTTATGTCTTGACTTTTTATCATAAAGTTGTTAGTTTGATCACAAAAAAATAAAATAGTGCTCAGACTCTTCCCATAAATCATTTATTTTAAAAAAAACAAGTAAGCTGCTGTCAAATGAAGTCATATGACAAATAGTTTTATTGTCCTGATTTTTTCTAATTTCTAGACAGTTTTATAATGACTTCAAACATTTTTCACAACTAAATAAAACTTTATTGAAAGAATGGCATTTTTTATTTAGTTGAAGAATATTGCAAATTAGAGCGGATTTAACAATAATTATACTACTAATAACAATTAACAAATTATTTGACATTTGACAGCAGCTTACTTGTTTTTATTTAATAAATGATAACCTCTGTGAATTTATGGGAAAATAGTCTGAGCACTATTTTATTTTTTTGTGATCAAACTAACAACTTTATGATTAAAAGTCAAGACATAAAAAAGTTGCAGATCGAGTCTGTCTTTTCGAATATATTTTTTAAAAAGGAAAATATAGGCGCATTAAAAAGTTCTGATGCAAAATATTATAGGGGTTGTTTTTTTCAGCCCCCTGTGATTACATTTAAGGGTAACAAAAACACTCAAAAACTGCCATTTTATTAGCAGCAGTTATCTGCCAAATTTCACTCTTCCAAATTTTTCCAAAGTGGATGTATTGAATAAAAATAATTTTTTTCACCTAATTTCAAAGGGCTGTAACTTGGAGGGAAAAGGGTGTTGAACAAAAAGTTATATGAAACACCCCCCTTAATTATTGCTAAAGAATCACCCATTGAAATCTTTCGCATCAATTTAGAAACACCCTGTATATACCAACAACACAAACATGATGATTTATAAACTAATTTTACTACCAATTATTTATTTGAAATTTCTTCAGTATACATTGGATAAATGATTATCATAATCTGTTCTGAAAAAAATATATGTAGTCACTATATTTAAATCAAAATGAACTCTTTGTTACCTCTAGAAATAAGCATTTGGGTATTATAACAATTTTTAGAAATCGAAACAAAAATATTAATCAAACAAATTGATCCTACAAACGATGAACAAGTTTTTTTCCATAACAAAAGTATCCATTTCAAAAAAATCTAGAGAGCTATTGTGAGATGTCTATCATAAAACTTATGGATACCTTGATTATTTTCCAATAACATAAAGAAACTTCAAATAGAATTTCCCTTTTCCTAAATATACACAACTTCATTTTTCAGTAACAACTTTTTTAATAATTAAGAAACAAATTTCGATTAGAATCATACACTATCGTTAATAATGGTTAATCAATCCCCTGTAAAAAATATTCACTTAAATGAAAAAACAAAAATAGGCCAGTAGAAAAATTACGTGCTAAAATTATACCTAACATTCAATATCACATTCGCTTCTCTTACATACTAAAAATTCATACAGCCTTATAAGTATTGACATTAACAATGACCCGTTTATTAATAAATATATTAGGTAAAAATTCCTATCAAAAGACAATACTTTCGGCCATTGTTTGAAAAATCAAATCTAGAAAATCCAAATTTCGCCAAGTTCAAATTTTAAACACAAAAAATTCAAAACTGAAACATTTATCGCATATTGAATCTAATGAAAACGTTATCTTCTCTTTATCAGTAACATTTTAAGTCCCAATTCGTAAGACTTCATAACCCTTAAAAAAACATCAACAAAGAGGTAAAATAAATTCAGAGGTTTTTGCAAATCTATATCATAAAAACTGAACAATCTTTGAAATTGATGAAGTAATTTATACGTTTTGTAAATGAATATTTTTTTAAAACAAATAAATAACAAGTTAATAAAGGAAATATTTCACTGATTTTGTATAATTTGTAGCACCAGACAAATAATAATATCAAGCACTTCTAGCTTAATTTGTATGTTGGAAAACCTATAACAATATACTAAAATGCCACATATAAATAAAAAATCTATGTAGCACAATTGTGCTACATGATAAAAAACATATAATTTTGCATGTACTTTCAACTGCTTACATGTCAAAAATAAAAGCAGTAGCCAATATCAGAAACTGTGCGTTGAAAACAAGGATGCATTATAATAACTAAGATGTTACCATCTATTTCAAACAATCAGTTTTTTGGTAAAAAAAAGGGAAAACATTTAAAAATTGAACATTTTAATTTTCAACTGCTTCAAATTTGGATTTCTGTGAATTGATTTAAATGTCAAATATATCACACATACAGGAATATTGAATTATATCTGGAATAACAATTATGAAAATATTGAGAAGGCTTCATATACTTTTAAAGACTAATGGAATAATTATTTTTTGGCATCTTCAATTCTAGAAACCTCCTCAAATCACAGATTGTTTTAATTCTACCGACCTCTTCTAAACTGCTTTAACTTAATCTAACAAAGTTCGTTTTTCCGTTAAAATAGTTTAGATCATGTCACTCATAACTCACAAGCAAGGCACATTCGGGCCTCACAAAAACTTTCATAAAAAATACCACACACGATTTTTCTTCTCATTTACCTGAGTTACATAGTTCTAGTGAATACTTTTGCAGCCGCCATGAAGAGCATATTTTCAATTTAATGGGACGATACCAAGCTCGGAGAAATTTTAGTTTTCAGCAATATTTTGAGGCAAATGACAAAAATAAGTTAATAATTATATATTGCCATGCAGAAAACGAATTAGCAAGTTATTTTCAAAATTCTGAAAGTGTACCGGTTTTAACGTTTGAAGGTGTTTTAAAAGAAGAACCACTGGAGATTACTTTTCTATATAGATTTTGGATTAAATCAACATACCATTACTTTAGGAAATTTTATAATACGTAGACAATTTATCATTGGTTAACTATTTAAAATTCATAATAATTTTTTGTTAAATTCAAAATATTTCATGTTGGTGAACATTTTGAATGAAATATTATAAAAAATCTAAAGCTCAGCAAAATTTAGAATCAAACGAAAGATTTAATGAAAATCACCAGAATTTTTTTTTAAAATGTCCCAAGTTCATTGAAAAAATGCTAAAATGGCGAGTTTATCATAAAAAGTAAGACACAGTATTTAAAGGAGATGGGTATATTTCGAATTCCGCACAGAATTTTTTATTGTCCAGTAAACCGAAAAATTGTGATGAATAATTTTTTAACAAAGCATCGACTTCTGAGAACGTTGGAAAATTGAACAAGAAACATACCCAGACCTTTTGTTTGCAATGAAAAATACTAATTACAAGCGACTGAACCTGAATTCAAGAATCTATAAAGTTGTATAACAAAAACGTATGTAATTATTACTAATTACAATAGTAATTATCGATAAATTAACATAAATTGTAAATTGTTGAAAACTAAAAATCATCGAACGAATCAAATTCAGATTAGCAGAGTGTAAGTACTTCATTCGCGAAAACATCTAAATTTTATTTTCGATATGTGAATTTAAAGGAGATGGGCATATTTCGAATTCCGCACAGGATTTTTTATTGTCCATTAAACCGAAAAATTGTGATCAATAGTTTTTTAACAAAGCATCGACTTTTGAGAACGTTGGAAAATTGAACAAGAAACATACCCAGACCTTTCGTTTGCAATGAAAAATACTAATTACAAGCGACTGAACCTGAATTCAAGAATCTATAAAGTTGTATAACAAAAACGCATGTAAGTATTACTAATTACAATAGTAATTATCGATAAATTAACATAAATTGCAAATTGTTGAAAACTAAAAATCATCGAACGAATCAAATTCAGATTAGCAGAGTGTAAGTACTTCATTCGCGAAAACATCTAAATTTTATTTTCGATATGTGAATTTAAAGGAGATGGGCATATTTCGAATTCCGCACAGGATTTTTTATTGTCCATTAAACCGAAAAATTGTGATCAATAGTTTTTTAACAAAGCATCGACTTTTGAGAACGTTGGAAAATTGAACAAGAAACATACCCAGACCTTTCGTTTGCAATGAAAAATACTAATTACAAGCGACTGAACCTGAATTCAAGAATCTATAAAGTTGTATAACAAAAACGTATGTAATTATTACTAATTACAATAGTAATTATCGATAAATTAACATAAATTGCAAATTGTTGAAAACTAAAAATCATCGAACGAATCAAATTCAGATTAGCAGAGTGTAAGTACTTCATTCGCGAAAACATCTAAATTTTAATTCGATATGTGAACTTTTGAATTCATTCATCTTCTCACGTCATAGAATATACATTTTCCATTTGAATTATCGAAATTCATCCCGTTTTTTCAGTCTTCTCTGCTGTGGAGTGTTCGACGCCATTCAGAAAATTTAAACACAGCCACTACGCAAAACACACTTCTTAACAAACGTTCCACTTTTTTGAACAACGAATACTCACAAACAGGTTACAGTAGTAAGTTCATACTTGCAAGCACTCACCCCTGTTTAAATGAAAAAAGTTTCCTTGGCGATTATACCATGTCGACAAATGTTTGGTCAGAGCCACAATATAACGAGAAACGGTCAGTGTTCTTTCCTTTTAGATTATCATTTATGAGAAACGCAGGTAAATGAACGAAACATAATTGTCGTAAAGAAAAACGAAATTAATTAATAATTATACTAATGCTACATATAAAATTACTTGAAATAAACTTACCATAAATTAGAGAATGAAACGATACTGAAAAGAGCTGGTACTAAATAAGGAATTTAATTTTAGAAAAACCTAATGTTATACATCATTAAATAAGAATTGATATTATTTTTCTTAAAAAAGTTATCCGATTTATTCTTTTAAATTTGGTTAATCAGCACATATTGATATGAAAGTAACTTCAGTTTAGCACTTCTTACACAGCTTTTATTTCATCTAATCAACTGCCGATACAATTTTATCTGAAAAATAGAAGTTAATTATTGGATTGGTGCTAATTCGCCACCTTTTTCGATTTCAAACAAAAAAATATCGAGAAAAAAATTAATTTAATCAAAATAAAGTTTCACTTAAAGACCATACAAAATAATTCAAGCCGCATAAAACTGTACACATATATACACACTGGTGTAATCTAAAAAAAAAACCGACAACAAAAGGATAGAACAAGGTATAGTTATTGTGACTAGACCGATGTATTAACTTGTTCGGAAAATTGCAATTAAGAGAGTAGAATTTTTTTTTGAAGACGTACTTTTGATTTTAATTTTCGAAAATTCACAAACGATGCCGCTTGACCACAAATTTCTAACATGGTGCCTTGTTCGAACAAAGACTGACCAAAGAGAATCTGGAAAAGAGAGATAGTATAAATTAGAGCTTCGACGAATTAGTGCTAAAAAAAAAATTGGCACTATTCAGCCAAATTTATATTCATATCAATCATATCACATTAGAATTTAATAAATAAAGAATCTGCAAACCTATTTGCCACTTTTTCATGAAATTGCCTACAATAAATAGGATAAATTCGAGGGTTGTGTTTGGCTTTCGTTTGGAAAATATAATTCTTCGTCTTGGGACAGTTCTGTCAGTACAATTAACAATAGTTAATGAACGTAATTTATTTGGCAAAAACTGGTACGTCACAAAACATCCGGCTTAAATTTAAACACATTATAAATAAATATCAGTTATTTGAAATTGTCTTGGTCTGCCAAGCTTCACCCTGGCGGAAGTGCTTGGCAGACCACCCTAAAGCGGTGGCAACTACTGTCAAATTGATCGGTCTCAGTCAAGCCAGGTCATAGATTGACGACAAGAAAGAATGTATGATAAATTATCTCTCTGATTGTCAGTATATAAGCTGTAAATCGCTAAAGAGTGAATTTTTTTATTTGTTTTGAAAAAAGCAAATAAAGGTTACTCTTTGGATGTGCCTGGCTTATCACCACTAATCAAGTATTTCCATGGCGTGTCGGCAAGACATTTGCTACGGTGAAGTTATATATTATGCTGCATAGCATTTATTTTTCTTATTCAGGCGCAAGAATAAATAAAGGAGATGGTTTGACACATAAACATACCACGTACAATAGACCGTGAGAAAAATATGCATTTTCTTAAATGAGACAATCAACACTCAAGAATTGGTCTTGTGATTTGTTAATCGTCATGGTGAATGCAAGACTAATCGGAAATTGAATTCGTTTAAACTCCAAGGGCATATCGGTTGGGATCATCGGAATCCTCAGAATGAGAACGTTTTCACCTCTGAATCTTCCTTAGAGTGCGTCATGTGAATAACATTGATCATCAGTTTTCTCATCACCAAACGCGTTCCATTGCATATGTTTGATTGGTTTAGATTCCGAATCATGATGACTACCGAGCCAACCTCAAGTTGTAAATTGCGTGGTGATAAACCAGGCACATCCAAAGAGTAACCTTTATATGGTTTTTTCGAAACAAATCAGTCAACATAAAACAAAAAAATTAACTCTTTAGCGATTTACAGCTTATATGCTGACAAGCAGAGAGAGAATTTTCAATTTATCATACATTCTTTCTTGTCGTCAATATATGACCTGGCTTGACTGAGACAATTTGACACTAGTTGTCACCGCTTTAGGGTGGTCTGCCGAGCACTTCCGCCAGGATGAAGCTTGGCAGACCAAGACAATTTCAAATAACTGATATTTATCTATAATGTGTTTAAATTTCAGCCGGATGTTTTGTGACGTAGGTGACGTACCAGTTTTTGCCAAATAAATTACGTTCATTAACTATGACCCGCCAGGATGAGCTTAGGCAGACCAACGGTTTAATATTCTTTGGTATAAATCCTTTCAAATAAATCATGAATGATCCGGATGTTTTATGACGTAGACTTTCGGACAGTGGGCTCCCGGACTATAAGGACACTTTATTTGTGTCCGGCGGGTTGTTTGACCCATACAATCGGTCTGGCTGCTTGCATAAGGTATTGAAATAGTTCCCCGAGTATCATATATATAAAAATCAAGACTGAGAAAATAAGAAAAGTGAGTTGAGTTTTTTCCATCTTTATAGCACCTGGAAATTGGTCGTCGGCACAAGCTAGCAGGTATCCATACATTGAAAGTACATACGAACACTACTTCATCCCATGCATATTATTACTGAGAAAATAAGTAACGTCTGGCAGCTCTGGGATCTTGGACTATTACTCCATGTACACATTTCCGTCGCATCAACGAAATTAGTCCCACCATAAACTATGAGATATCCTCTAAAACTTACCAACTCGCCGCGGCCGCGGTGGTGGTGTTGGACTTCAACTTCTTCAACTCCTTCAAGGCCCAGAGAGACAGAGTCTTCGCCCTGCTGTGCTTGCTCCTTCTGCCCTGACCGAGCATTTCGTTAATGGGTTCGAGGTCTAACAGTTGGATCATGGGAGCGCCAAAGGCGCTGCAGAGGTCGCCGACTAGGCCGGCGGCGACGGCAATCGTCGTGTCGGAGTGCTCGTTATCCTGGGCCACGACCGTGATGAACTGCACGATGAAAGGAACGTGGGGCTCTAGAAGCATCAGTTCGGGGGAAGGGGTTGCGCCTTCGCCTTTCAAACCTGTGGACAGTTTCATATTGAATAGGAAAATTATCAATGAGTTTTTTCACTATATTTAGAAAAAATTTTCAATTTGAATCATGTTTCTAAATTTAATGCACTTAAATATTAATATTAAGTTAATATTGAAAATACTATAAAGCAGGCAACATAGCTAGACAAATTTCTCTCAACTAAATATAATTCCGGCAATATAACAAAACATTTAATGAGAAATAGTTACTGAAGTAAATAATAAGTTTTTAATACAATTTTGAAAAATTCTTCGAATATAATTCAATTAAGCTTCAACATATACACGTCCTGTAAGGCAGTGATTCTCAACCTGTGGTCCGCGAACGGTATTCATGTGGTCCGCGGTCCACGAAGTGAACAGTACATAAAATAAACAATTAAAATCTTGGCTCTTGAGACGTAAATTAAAGCGTCTGCCTATTTTTTTTAAACTCAAAATGTTTGCAGTATTCTGTTGACCAGAACCAGACGACCAAACGCGCCTGAACACAGGTTCATTCACCTCAATCTTCCCTGCTGATACAGATGTGAGGAAAAATAATCTGTGGGTGATTGATCCCTTTTTAGCTACTAATCTGGCTTTTCTAGCTAATAATCTGTCTATTCAGGAAAATGAACAGCTCATTGAAATTTCATCCGATGATCATTTAAAAGTGATAAAATCTCACTGCGAAAATGTTGCAGATTTTTGGATAGGATTACTTGAAAGTCCACTGCTAAGTGAAGAAGCTTTGGAACTTCTTCTTCCCTTTCATTCCACTTATCTCTGTGAGGCAGCATTCTCAACATTATGTGTCATCAAGAATAAACACAGAAATAGGTTGCTAAATTTTAATGCTCCTATGAGACTGGCGTTAACTTCTTTCGAGCCAAATATTGAGAAACTTTCAAGTGAGAGGCAAGACCAAGGGAGTCATTAACGTATTAATTTGGCGCTATCTATGACTTTTTATTTTGTTATATATATATATATATATATATATATATATATATATATATATATATATTTAGATATATATATATTTTTATATATATATATATATATATATATATATATATATATATATATATATATATATATATTTATTCGAATTGTTGTTGCCTGTGAACTATTTCTAATCTCTTGATAATTATTAGCAATAACAGGCTTGTTGAATCTTAAAAAACTCGATTTTATTAAAAAGTTAAAACTTTTTAATAAAATCGAGTTCTTTAAGATTCAACAATCCTGTTTATTGCTAATAATTATCAAGAGATTATATATATATATATATATATATATATATATATATATATATATATATATATATATATATATATATATATATATAATAATAAGATTCGATTACTAGCGTTACTTCAAATTGTAGGGGGAATAAAAATTGATCGAAGCCGGGTGATGCTAAACGTGCTTCCTTTTCGATTTGTGAAGTTAAAGAATTAATACGTACGACGAAATTATATTATAAAGGCAATAGAGTTTTCACTTTCTAGTTTTCCCTAAGTAAAATAAATTTTTCTTAAATATCGTTTGCGCTAGGAAGCGGTAAGTGTTTCTTCTTATTGATTAATTCCATTGATTAAATAGTTTAGATCATATTTGTGAACTTGAAGTTTAATTTCCATTTTAATATTCGTAATGGTCTCCGAAGTTTATATTCTGGAACATTTAAATAATTCTTTTACATTTACATTAATTACTTTCAGACGAAATTTTTTCAAATCAAATTTCCTTTTTTAAACTTTTTTTTTTTTGCTTGTTGCGTTGATGAAAATTTGTGTTGTGTTTTTTTTGCTCGAAAAAAAAACACTTTCCTTATCTCTTAGTTTTTTTTATTTGATTAATTTTTTAAAAGTTGAGTGAATTGAAATTCGATGATGTAGATTTTAGCAAGACCCCAGGAGCCATTTAAACACCCTAGGACTGTCACGCTGAAGACTCCAGGAGCTTACAATAAGACCCAGAAATATTAACTACCTAGGAGTACAAGGCCCTTGGAGTTCCGAAAGCCTACAGGAGCGGAAGTAGATACAGGAAGACAACAAAAAACCAGATCAGTATACTGATAAATAAGCTCAATTTTTTTTTTTTAAGTTTCGTTTGTTCTAATTTTATAACTTTTGTAATCTTCGAACCAGAGTTTTTAATAATAGTAAATTTTTTATATTGTTTCATTGTCTATACAGAGATAAATCAGGTAAATTGTAACTAGATTTTTCCAATTTTTTTTAACTAGCCGGAGCATACATTTCAAGTAGAATATCTAAATATTCATTGTCATTATTCAATTGGGGAAATTCTCAATATATATATATATATACATTAATAAATTCAAATAATTACTATAATCCTTTGTTATTATGCATAATAGATAGATTTCCGATAGTTGTGATAGATTATATATGTATATATGTATATATATATATATAATATATATATATATATATATATATATATATATATATATATATATATATATATATATATATATATATATATATAGTATATATATATATATATATATATATATATATATATATATATATATATATATATATATATATATATATATATATATATATATATATATATATATAGATTTTATTGAAATTTGGGTGGTTTATCTCAGACATAATTTTGAATATTTTCACATACAAAATCATTATGGCTGACTTTCACAGAAAACGATATAAAAATTAAAAATTTAAATGGGACACCCTATATATTTTTTACATATTTTAATTCTGAGGCTTTAAATACATACATTCCATCTGTCAAATGTCAATTCTAGCGCCGTTTCGATTTTATTTTTCATTTTGATTTTTTTTATCGTAGATGGCTGCGACATCGTCTAAATCATAAATGATTAATTTAAAATATTGCCCAAAGTAATAATTTTTCAAAAAATTCATTTTCGCGTAGTTTGTTAACGAATAAATTCTTTTTCGAACCAAAACTCTGTTCTTTAGATAGAAACATACATGGGCCACCCTGTATATCAAAAAGCTCCTTCAAATTCCTTCAAAATGATTCGCACATCAGTTTTCTCAATTCTTAAATAATCGAAGTAATTATTAAAAATCTTAGTTACCTTTGCTCCTGAGACCGACCCTGTTTACGAAATATGAAAAAAAAATTGACAGATGGAATGTACGTATTTGAAGCATCAGAATTAAAATATGTAAAAATATACAGGGTGTTCCATTTGAATTTTTAAATCGTTTTCTGTGAAACCGGAAGTCAACCATATTGATTTTGTATGTGAAAAATCTCAAAATTATGTCTGAGATAAACCACCCGAATTTCAATAAAATCGAAGAATCCATTAAAAAGTTATAGGGGTGGCCCATCACTCATTTACACCCGCTATATATATATATATATATATATATATATATATATATAAATATATATATATATATATATATATATATATATATATTAATAAATTCAAATAATCACTATAATCCTTTGTTATTATGCATAATAGATAGATTTCCGATAGTTGTGATAGATTAGTTTTTTGTTACTTACATTATATATTTTCATCAGAAAATATGTTGGTTACATTGAACAAGACACTAATGAAATATTGTTTTTGTTTTACTAAATTCTGAATAAACCTTGCTCTCCTGAAAAGATGGTAGTTTCAAATTTTTTTTTTCTCTCAAAGTAATATATTACAAAATTAAGACACGTTGAAAAAAATCAAGACATAAACGTTCTTCGCTCGAAATAACGGACGAAAACCAACCTTGTATAATCCCCGTGTACGCCTCGAGCACGCCCTCTCTCAGCTCGTTGAGGTACTCGACCATGTCGAAGTCGTTCCGATCGACCTGCGCCTGCGACGCCTGCGCCAACGTGGTCAGTACTACGTCCAGATACTTTCTAAACTCGGGACCTATACTGAGCACGATATCGCCGAAAACGGACAGTATCTGCGGTTTGACGGACCTGTGCACCGACTGGTCGCCCAGATTCTCCAACAGCAGCTGCATGATCTCGTCGCAGTACGGTAGTATCTTGTGTTTTAGCGCGCGGAAGATGTCGCCCGTTAATCCGACGGCAGTGCAACAGACCTGGTATTCCTGGTGATTTTTGAGACCTAGGTAGAGGTAGGGCTTGAAGGCGTCCATGTATTTGAAGAAGCCGTCGCCGAGTACTTCGACGAGGGTTGAGACTGCCATCAGAGCGTCTTCTTGAACACCTACGGGGAAAGTAAAAAAGATAGTGCCATGATAAAATATTTATTATAATTATATATAATTACCATTACCTAAAAACGTGATATATTTTGTTCAAAATAAAGTGGAAAGCAGAGAAAATAAATTTATTTCATTATATGGAGATGAATTTCTAAAAAAATTAATAATTTATCCATATTCTTCAATATTTAGCTTGAAATATGTTTCAATGTAAAATTTTTTTTTTAGCGTTTTTATCATTATTTTATATTTTGTTTACATTTCTGTAGTGATTAAAAGTTGTATTACAATAATTAATTCAACTCCTTCAGGTATTTTGGAACTAAAAATGAATTTGTTAATATTATTAGATAAGGAATATTTACGTTTTCTTCTATTACACCTTAAATAGTTCCTAAGGTTACTTTATAACTTTTATTAGATTTATATTGTCATTATATATCTATTTCTGTAACATGTTCACCATTTTCAGATATTTTAAAACAAACCCTAGAACTTATTGTGTAATGTAATTTTCATCTTAATTTTTTTACATTATTCCTATGAGCCCTTCTCCGACTACTACAAAGTTGTCACTTTTCACAACTTTGACAAAGCTGACAACAAAATACAGTGTATCATCAAGAGTCTCTTTTTGTAGTAAAAAACAAATACTTGTTAAACTGAATGAAAATGATAAGAGAAGATTTTAACATACCTTCTATTCTCAATATTCCATTGATTTTATTTGCAGTAAAAGAAAAATATCATGAACATGTAAACAGTAATGACTTTGGCATTTTGGATGCATCTTGGAATTCAAAATAAATACCCATAAATAGACCTACATTCACGCAATTAACAAATCAATTCAAACTTTATTAACCACTTAATGAGTTTTTTTTAGAGAAAAATTCAATAGAATTATTTTACATTTCTTCATTGAAGAGATAAATAACCAATAATTTTTACATATGATTCATTGTAATATTTGTACCGAACTAATCTTTTATCAGAAAATAAATTCACCTCCACTTTTATTCGAACTGAACATCGTCAACATGGCCGTCATTATAGCATCAGAAATTTGCGGGGCATCCTCTGGGGTCATTTTCCTTAAAACCGACTGTAAAGTACCACACAGTAGAGATTGTAAGTCGTTGAATTGACTGCGGTCACTGTGGCTTGTTATGTGAGTTTCCATTTGCAGAACCTGCTGCAACCTACGACAAAGATTCAACGTTACAAACAAAATTCTTGTACAGAAATAAAACGTAATACCCTAGATGGGAAGTTTAATACAGGTACCACTAGCAACTACAAATCAACATCAGCAAAAAATAAAGTTGAAGTGTTGTGATAATCTCAATGAAACAGATGCAGCGGAAGTGTTATATATTGGAGGAATATTATAATAATAATAATTGGTTATTGCTAATCTGAAACATATATTATGTAGGTCTGATTGAGATTCTGTTCCTGGGTGTGTATCTTGATTCTAAGCTCAAGAGAGATGTGCACGTAGAACATGTATGTGAAAGATTGTGGAACAGTATTTTTTGGCGAGAAAGAAGGAAGGTTGTCTCATTTACTAAACGCCTATTATGCCCTGTTCCATTCTGCAATGTCCTATGGGATTATAGCCAGGAATGGAGCTCGCATTTTCCGCGTCTAGTCTTCAGAGGAGGTCTGTAAGGATCATGGTTGGCCTTCGTTTTGAGAAGTCTATATATATACAGGGTCACTCACGGTGGATGGTAGGTTACACGTTTACGGAGAACGGGACATGAGATTATTCTGAAAATTTGGTTTCATGGGTAACTGATTTTGCTCTATCGATCTAAAATAATAGTGGCGCTGCGGCGTTGCCGCTTATACTAAAAAGTAGCAGCAAATATGAAATTTCAAATGAGACACCCTATATATTATTTCATTTTTTGCTTCTCTGCCATTTTCCAATTGTTTTTGTATGATACTTCCCTATACCTATCTCCAGAGGTTTTCGAGAAATTAAATGGTTTCCTTATTTTTTTGTGCAAAACATAGCTTCAATTAAATGTTCATTACTAAGGTATTCAGATTCGTAGGACGCTAAAATTTTAGATGTAGTTTACCAAGTTCCGACGTATTAGGAATATTCTAAGGACTTTGTTCTCCATTATACAGGGTCCTTCAAAATTTGCGATTTTAACGATAAATACAAAAATAGTAAAAAGTGCATTTTTTAAAATGTAATACCCCGTATATTATTAAATATCTCGAAAGAAAATTGAAATTTCTTTCAAATGATATATCATGTTCCTATACCTAAAAAGTCAGGTTTCCGAAATAAAAGCAAGTTTCTATAAAAATCGGATTATTTAGCCATATTTTGTATTAGGTAGCTATGAAATGTCAAGAAAGATGTCATTATGAAAATTTGACAATTAGTCCATCAACAATAAGACGTTCGCGCGTTCATTAACGATAATTTGATTTGAAAACAATCAAAATGGAAGGCAATAACTATTCGCATGAAGTTTTGATGAAGTTATTTATTGTACATGGTCAATGTGACCAAATAATAGCAAGAACATGCAGAAAATTCAATAAAATGTATACCTATTGACAACCAATAAACGAGAGAAAATTTGTATGTTTACAAAATAATTTTATCACTTATGGGTCAATACTGAAAGCGAAACGAAATTTACTAAACTAATAAAAAACAATTTGCGTTACGTAAAATAACATAACATAAGTGATAAAATTATTTTGTAAACGTACAAATTTTTTCTCGTTTATTGGTTGACAATAGGTATACATTTTATTGAATTTTCTGAATGTTCTAGCTATTATTTAGTCACATTGACCATGTACAATAAATAACTTGAAGAAGAAACTTGCTTTTATTTCGGAAACCTGACTTTTTAGGTATAGGAACATGATATATCATTTGAAAGAAATTTCGGAAACCTGACTTTTTAGGTATAGGAACATGATATATCATTTGAAAGAAATTTCAATTTTCTTTCGAGATATTCAATAATATACAAGGTATTACATTTAAAAAAATGCACTTTTTACTATTTTTGTATTTATCGTTAAAATCACAAATTTTGAAGGACCCTGTATAATGGAGAACAAAGTCCTTAGAATATTCCTGATACGTCGGAACTTGGTAAACTACACCTAAAATTTCAGCGTCCTACGAATCTGAATACCTTAGTAATGAACATTTAATTGAAGCTATGTTTTGCACAAAAAAATAAGGAAACCATTTAATTTCTCGAAAACCTCTGGAGATAGGTATAGGGAAGTATCATACAAAAACAATTGGAAAATGGTAGAGAAGCAAAAAATGAAATAATATATAGGGTGTCTCATTTGAAATTTCATAGTTGCTGCCACTTTTTAGTATAAGCGGCAACGCCATCATTATTTTAGATCGATAGAGCAAAATCAATTACCCATGAAACCAAATTTTCAGAATAATCTCATGTCCCGTTCTCCGTAAACGTCTAACCTACCATCCACCGTGAGTGACCCTGTATATATATATATATATATATATATATATATATATATATATATATATATATATATATATATATATATATATATATATATATATTGCTTTTCCAGCTGTATTTATTCTGTAGATTGTTGTATATTTCGTAGGAAACGAGGGCCGTTTCGCAGTGCATGAAAATCTTACTGTAAAGGTAATCTGAAGGTTGTCTTCTGCAGATTGAAGAACTAGACCAGACAACATCGCGGTCAGATTATATAAGATATCCCCCTTGATCAGAATGCTCAATATGGAGAGGTTTAAAAAGGTTCTGAAAACATTCCTCACTAGGAATATATTTTATAGCATTCAGGAGTTTGTAGATTTTAATCTTAATGTCTATATTTTAGGTGTGTAAATTTGTCATAATAATCCTTGACACTCTCTTTGCAAATTTCCATTTTAATGTGTAATTTGTTGTATATGACTGGATATGTTTTTAATTGATGTTGCTTTTGCTACCTATAAATATGTAAATATTTACTATCCATCTATCTAATAGATACTATTGCTTGTCTGATTGTTGGTCCATTTCAATTGACTGTATTATATTCATGTTCTATTTGTTTGTGTATTTATGTTGATCAGTTTATACTCTATATTTAGCACATTGTATCATTGAAATGTGAAAGACATGTTCTACAACTTTTTAATTTGATAAAACAAATTAAGCAAAGTGAGTTAAAGTAAAAATACTTGAAATTTTTAATGAAAATTGGCTGAAGGTATTGAACAATGCAATGTTTAAAAATTCAGTCAGTGCTAGGTCCCACACTATGGAACATTATGTACAATGGGATTCTGGAGCTGGCATACGGCGACGGGGTGATGCCCGTAGCATACGCGGATGACCTGCTATATGTCATAGAGGCAGGAAACGCGGAGGAGGCAAAATCCAAAGTATCCGCGACGATCAGAAGGGCACACGAATGGCTCACCGCGAGAGGTCTGGAAGTGGCAACACAAAAAACGGAAGTTCTAGTGGCTAAGGGACCAAGAAGCATAGCGGGCCTGACTTTCCCTATGCTTGGGGAGGAGAGGCCTCCGGGCCACCAAATCAAGTACTTGAGGGTCATTTTCGCGCGAAGGATGTCCTTCTCCCCGCATATTGTCTATATGATCCAGAGATCTATGGGTAGAATGGGTGCGCTACAGAGGCTTCTCCCAAATGTGGGGGGGACCTTGTACTGGAAAAGAAGGGTGTTATGCGGGGTCATACATAGCACTATACTGTACGCGGTCCCAGTGTGGAGGGAGGTCCTAAAGCAGGGTAAACAGCTCAACATGTGTATCTCCGCCCAGAGAAAGGGTCTTATCCGGGTCGCGTCCATCTACCGTACCATCTCGGCAGAGGCGGCGCAGGTCATAGCGGGGTTTCCGCCGTTTGACCTCATGGCCGCGGAGTTTTTTTCCTCTACACAGTGGGGGAAAGGCTGCCTGGGAATAGGCGCATGGCCAGGAAGCGGACGCTAAACAAATGGCAAGAGAGATGGAAGGGAGGAAGGGATGTGGCGGCATGGACAAAACGCCTGATCCCGGACGGTCGCACATGGATGGGCTGTGCCCATCGCAAAACAAACTACTTCTTTACGCAATTCTTGAGTGGCCACGGCTCCTTCGGGACCTACACTCGTAGGATTCAGAAGACGGTGGACGACTTGTGCAAAGTGTGTCACGTGGTAGATAGCCCAGAGCACGTCGTTTGGAAATGCGAAAGATGGACCGAGCAGATGGGACAACTCCAAAGGTCCTTGGGGCGCCTACCGACGCCAGAGGAGCTGATTACAATAACCATAGAGGACGGAGAAAAGTTCAGGCTTGTCTATGATTGTATTACCCAAATTATGAAAGAAAAGGAAAAGGAGGATAGAGAGGCGGCGGTATCTTCCTCGGTGGAGTCTGACTGAGAAGAGACACTGAGCACATGTTACATATTTACCGTTGTGATGTAATTATATGTTGAGAGTGTATACGTCCCAAAGATCTATTTATGTACAAAGAAGTATTTACAATTCATGTTATACACCTGTTTATTTATGTGTGAGATGTGATATGAGGAAATATGATAGGTAACCTTCAGCTCCTGACGTTATAGACCATAGGTCCAAATTCCGGGAGTTGAGATGAACCGCGCGAAAGCGAAAAAGGAGAGGGGTTTTTAGTAGGTCGGCATCAACAACAGCCATCCCGACATACTCCTAAACATCGCGTAGGAGATCTGTTTGCAGATTTTGCCCTCTCCGCAAAAAAAAAAATGCAATGTTTAAAAATTGAGAGGAGGTTCCCAAACAGGACACGATATTGTACTTCTGTACATCTCAGATAGTGAATGCATTCAGTGTAGTTGCATAGACGAATAAATTTTAATATTATAAAGTAGAACAAAATTATTAAAACAGATTTCAATACCCATTATCCGAATTTGAAGTTGTCATATCGAACTTACCTGTCAAGAATAACTACTGTTGTGTTTCGCACAGTCACATAGCAATCTTTAGGGGAATTTTTAACCATTTCCATCAGAGCTTCGTACGCCGCCGGCCGTAGGTTGGCCTGACCCCCGTCCGGTCTGTCTGTAGTCTCCAAAAGACGATGTATGATAAATTCGAAATATTGAGAAAGCGGATAAGTTTCGGGCTGTCCGTTTTCGTCATTATCCGTAGCCGCTTCAATGGCAGCTTCAGCCAAGCCTAGGGGGCGACAATTCAAATGAAAAACTTGCAAATTTACGCGGTGAAAATCGGTTACCTGAAAACGCCCAACAGATATTTGCGGCAACTCTGGGTTCCGCTTTCAAACCGTTGATTAACGCCTCCAAAAGCGGTTTCAAATACGTTTCGTTAATGGCCGCTTCGGGAATAATCTCGGATATTCTGCCGATGGTCCAGGCCGCCGTGTCTCTCACTATCACGCTGTTGTCGTACATCAGTTCAATCAAGGTCGGCATCGCTTGTTCAACCAAAGGTTTCAGAGTTGAATTTTCCAGGCCCCCTAACAAAGTAATGCAATTGTGGTAAATGTCCAAACGCCAAGCGAAAATATCGAAGTTATTAGGGCGCATCCATAAATTACGTGAGATAATTTTGGCGATTTTTTGACTTCCCCTCCACCCTTGGTGAGTTCTTGCTCGACCCTCTCACCGAATCTCACGTGAGATTTTTTTAAATGCATATTTTTTTCTCTGTCAAAGACTTGGGAGTGATTTTCGATTCCAAACTTTCTCTTAAACTACATATTGATTACATTTATCTTGCAGCTTCTAAGATAATCTACTTCATCAAAATTTTTTCTTCTTCATTTAGAAGTGTATTTACCTTTAGGTCGTTATATTTCTCTTTTATCTTTTCCAAAGTTATGTACGCTTCAATTGTACGGAGAAGTAATGAAATAGGATTAAAAAATAAACATATTAAAACAATGTTTTAATATGTTTATTAATTTACACCAAGTATCGGCCCAATCAATCCAAAATTTAAAAAATAAAATTGAATCCCTGAACAGGAAATCTTTAAGATATGCAGCATTTAAAACTGGGAATTTTGTTCCATACTTTGATCATGATCTGAGTCATCTTTACCACATCTTCAATTTAGCTACCTTTGAATCAGCCATGGATAGAGCTGGTATTGTTTTTATTTATAAATTGATTTCAAATTATTTAGATGTGCCTGATCTCTTAAATAAATTAAAATTTTATGTGCCACCAAGAACTTTACGTCACAATAACCAAATATTTATTGTTGACTCAATAAGACCAGGTCAACTTGAATCTATTATTAACAGATTATCAAAAAATTGTAATAATAATGCACTGTGGTTTGATCCAAGCATTAATTCTTTATATTATATTAAAAACAAATGTAAAATATTATTTGTATATGGATAATTTCTTTGTTTTTTTTTATTGTTAAATACTTAAATGATGTAAAAACGTTATCTTATAGTTTATAAATTAATCTTTATTGTATGGGGTTAGTCCCTGTTGAATAAATAAATAAATAAAAAATATTTGTTTGAAGGGGTTAATCTGCGCTAATTCTATTAGTTCAAGTAAATCAGTAATATTTTATAAATATGTGAAAAAATTAAGTAGAAGTAAGACATCTGCCCTTAAATTTATTTAAAAATGAAATAATGCATTTTACAGTGTACAAGAGTTCCTACAATAACGGTATAAATAGACATTGTAATTTTATAGATTGTTTTAAAGTTTCTTCTATGAGTTGTCAATATTCTATTTTAACCTTTTAAACAAATTAACTTATCTATGTTTTTAGTTGTAACGTAATGTTTTTCTTTTTTTCCTCACTTTGTATTGTCCCGCCTTTTTAACTATCTAAATTGTTAGAAATTATTTTATTCAACTTATTAATAATGTATTTTAACTATTAAGCACCTATAATGGCCAAAAAAAAAAGTTCTTTTTTTTCTCTGACGTGTGTAAATGCTTTATTATATATTAACATTAATAAATTACTTTACTTCAAGTTTATAATAAAACAATGGTTTTAATAAGTCACAATTTTTTTCGGTGAAAATTATCCGTGCAACATATGTTTATTATAAAAGGTTATGGCATTATTTTTTTTATGAATAATATTCACATCGTAACGTATAGGAAGAAGAAATATTTACCCCAAGAAAAGTATTTACTGTTAATAAATATTTATCAATAGTTAACGAATAACGTTAGAAAAATACTTTTTCATATTTAATAAATGAATAAATTGTTTCCAACCAAATGAATTTATTTAGTTAATAAATTCTTCCATCAGTGCATAATTAAAATTTTTATGAATGATTTAACTATATTGTAGTGGAGAAACATTTTTTACTTAAGTTAACCCATTTTTCTCGCAATTTTTTACTGTTTATTGCGAAAAAAAATTACGTGATATTTGATGAGACCACCCCCAAGTGAGATTGAGTGAGATTTTCCTCGACCCCCCTACCCCCTAACGTAATTTATGGATGACCCCTTAAGCGTATAACATACCTAAAATAGAAGCGAACGCCATGAGCGACGCGTCCCTAAATCGCCAGTTTTCTGATTTTATGTTATCTTTAATGAAGGGTAGAACGTATGGCACAATTTCGTTCTCGCAACAAGATGCGAGTAACATGAGACACACTCCTGCCGCTTTACTGGGGTTCCAATCATCTTCGTCGTCAAGTTCTTCCTGTTTAGTGAGTTTCTGGAGCAGAATTGGAACGATGAACTGCAAAGCTCCTTTAGCATAATGCCTAGATACTCTATAAATAAAAAACTTTAAAAATAAAAATACTCCGATTTCACTGAAAATTTAAAAATATATGTATGTAAATCTATATATTATATATATATATATATATATATATATATATATATATATAATATATATATATATATATATATATATATATATATATATATATATATATATATATATATATATATATATATATATATATATATATATATATATATATATATATATATATATATATATATATATATATATATATATATTATATATATATATATATATATATATATATATATATATATATATATATATATATATATATATATATATATATATATATATATATATTATATATATATATATATATATATATATATATATATATATATATATATAATATATATATATATAATATATATATATATATATATATATAATATATATATATATATATATATATAAAATATATATATATATATATATATATATATATATATATATATATATATATATATATATATATAATATATATATATATATATATATATATATATATTATATATATATATATATATTATATATATATATATATATAATATAATATATATATATATATATATATATATATATATATATATATATATATATAATGGACTCGAGCGGACAAAGAGATATAGTTCATTATATCCGAGTGTTCATCTTATGAGAATCAAACAACACATGATAAGAGAACTACATTTAATTGCTAAATATGGTTTACAAAATATTATTTCTTTTAAAAATCAGTTATTTTACTTTGAACAGTGTTTTTTCATATAATTGTTCTGCAAAATAAGTTTAACTTTATTTAATTTTGAAAACATTTCACTGCTGTTTTCTTGCTGGAGGAAATAGCATATTTTTGAAAAGTTCAGAGACAAATACGACGCAACGTATCGAATAATTGCACAGAGCTGCAAGCCCCAAACGCTAAGTCGAAAGAATACTGCATAATATTGCATCAGAACACATCGTGCTGGGGAAATCACCGGGGGAATCACAGAAAAAACTCGCTTATGATAGACTAATTCGGTCCACTACAGGCGAAGTTCCATTATAAACGAGTCCATCTTTTCCGAGTATTTTACACGTGTTTAATCCGGGACTTGAAAATTAGTTCATTACATGCGAGTTTCCATTATAAGCGAGTTCATTATAAATGGATTATACTATATATATATATATATATATATATATATATATATATATATATATATATATATATATATATATATATATACATTATTTAATATTTTTATAACTGATCTACCCAATGAACTGAGGAATACAGGTTGTCCAATACTTTACACGGATGATACCAATTTAATCGTCTCAGGACAATCTAAGAGAGAAACACAAAACAAGTCCAATGAATCTATTAGAAGCATGTCCCAATGGTGCAGTAATAATAAAATCTCTTTGAATGTAGACATGTCAATAGCTGTCCAGTTTATTACGAAAAATGTAACTGTAAATGAGAGCATGTTACTTAAAACAGAAGGAAAATCCCTGGAGAACTTAGCAAGTACAAAATTTTTAGGAGTTTATCTAGATCGGAAACTCACATGGAATGAGCATGTTGATCGTACAGCTTCAAAACTAAGTTCATATTGTTTCGTTATCAGGAACTTATGGAATACAGTATCGATCAAAGTGCTCAAACTACTATACTTTGGCCTTATTCAGTCGTCTCTTTCATATGGTCTAGTTTTCTGGGGAAAAACCCATAACTCAGGCCAACTATTTATAATAATAATAATAATGTTTATTCAGTCATTGATTAAAATGGAGTGCTAACAAACTAACTCAAACCATTTTTAACATGATCTTCGTCCTAATTAAATACAATAATCATGAAAGTAACATTATAAACCTCCCAAACTAAATTACATAATGCTTAATTACACCCAAAATAACAACACAATAATAATTCTTCATTGAAATGAGGGACTAACAATGCATATGGGAAGGATCAACTATATATAGTTTAAAATAATCTATGTTAAATCTCCCAGGCTCTATCGTACTAATAAGGAGAAAACCAGCTTGTATTGTTTGAAATTTCTAGTAAGTTTGATATAATTTGGTAGCTAGTTGAAAATTGCTATTGATGAGTAATATGAACCCTTCTCATAAATTCTAAGTCTATGTTTAGGAACTGTATAGTTAAAATTTTGGGTATGAGTTGATATCAAGTTATTAAATAATAAGTGGTTTTTGAAAATAAACATTAATATTTCAAATATGTATAGGCCTGTAATTGTTGAAATATTATTCTCCCTGAAAAGTCCTCTACATGAATCAGTCTTTTTAAAATCTAACACTATTCTAAGAGCTTGTTTTTGTTTCATGAAAACATCACTCATAACAGAGCTGCGGCCCCAGAAAATAATTCCAAATCTCAAAAGTGAATGAAAATTTGCGTGGTAAACAACAAATAGTACTTTCTGACTCACATATGTCTTTAGAACTCTCATGGAAAACAAAGCCCTGCACAATTTTTTATTTAGGTCTTCTATTTGTACATCCCACTGAAGGTTCTCATCCAGATGCAAACCTAGAAATTTCGTAGAAGCAGTAGCGCTAATCAACGTTTCATTTACAATTACTTCTTTCGGTGTTACCAGATTCGATCTTGTTGTTTTGAAGAATATAATTTTTGTCTTTTCTGTATTAAGCACAAGCTTGTTCTTCAAGAACCAATTCATAAGCTCATCTAGTGTGTTTTTATGGCTGTTTAACAGTTCATGAAGATTATTTGTTCGTATGAGCAAATTTGTGTCATCAGCAAAACTTACTAGTGATCCAGAAGGTATTGCCGATTCAATGTCGTTTACGTAAATTGTAAAGAGTAGCGGACCTATTACGCTGCCCTGTGGTATTCCAATATCTATTCCTACCAAATCCGAAACTCCCCCCTCACTCAAGACAACTCTTTGAGTTCTCCCGTTCAAGAAGGACTGTATCCACTCCAGTGCAAAACCTCTAATTCCGTACCTCTCAATTTTTTCAAGTAAGATGTTATGATCTATAGTTTCATAAGCTTTTGAGAGATCTATAAAGGTACCCATTATATATTCCATATTCTCAAATCCAACTAAAATCTCTTGAGTAAAGTTATGAACAGCAGTAAAAATTGACTTGTTTTTCAAGTAACCGTGTTGGCAATTGCTAAAAAAATTATTTTTAAAGAAAAAATCTATTAATCTACTTGCCATTGTGGATTCAAATATTTTAGAGAAAGATGATAAGAGACTAATAGGTCTATAGTTATCCATCAATGTAGGATCACCCTTCTTGTAAATAGGTTTGATGGTAGCTATTTTTAGCAATTGAGGGAAAATACCATTCATGATCGAGTTATTAATAATATAAACAAGTGGTTCAATTATCTCCAAAATACAAAATTTTAACAAAGTTGCTGGGATCTCATCAACCCCACTACTAAGTTTATTTTTCATTTTTCTTACTATATCTATGATCTCTAATTGCGTTACTGGAATTACATACATCGATTTTGAGATTCTTTTAATGTGATTGCAACTGAAATTAATATGTTTTTGAGTTTTTATTAAGTCTTTAGCTCTGTTTGCAAAATATTCATTAATTTTGTTTGCTATTTCATTTGCATCTCCGGGTATTTGATTCATACATTTTCTTTTATGACCTCTTATATCTTTAACTACATTCCATACCGTTTTACTTTTATTATCAGAAGAGCTTATTTTACTAGTATATAAATTTTTCCTAAAATCAATTAAAAGCTGGTTGTATTCCTTCTTAACACTACTATATTGAGTAACATAACTAGCATTACTGCTTTTTAGAGTGTATAGAATATCTAATCTCATTTTACACTGCTTTATTTCATCTGAGTTGTAATTTATCCTATCCCCTCTATGTTTGTAATAATATAGTAAAGGAAAGCATTCGTTAAATATAGACTTAAACATGGACATAAAGATTTCAAATAAAAATATTTATTATTCAAAAAAAAATTATAAACTTGCCTAACAAAGAACCATGTAAAAACCACTTTATCGAATTGGGTGTTATGTCATTACCAAGTTTGTATATTTACTCATTGATTGTTTACATTGTTAATAAGCAGGACACTTTAAAGACGAGAAGGGAGGTACACGGTCATAATACACGACAGAAGGACGAAATCAATTTGGGTTTTTCCAGATTATCAATTGGGCAGGAAAATCCCAATTATATGGGAACACAATGCTACAATAAGATTTGTGCAATGAAGGAGTTCAGAGAATGTGAAACAAAATTGCTCAAGAAACATCTCAAGAGGTTTTTGGTACGGAAATGCTATTACTCACTGCAGGAATTTCTCAATGATACCTCTGACTAGATTTTAATTGGCAAATTATAAATTACTTTTAAAAATGTGCAATTGTAAGTCTGTATTTTATTTTATTTCATTTTACATTATTTTATCATTCAAGCCAGGTTTCTATATTACCAAATAGCGAACCAGCTTATCTGCTTGTGACGTATCCCATAATGTATTGTACTTGCCTGTATTGTGACATTCAGTGGACAAATAAAATTATTATTATTATTATTATTATATATGCTAACAAGCATATCACTGACCTTGCAGGTGTTTTACCAGCATCTGATGCTTCTGTGTCTTCGATAGCTAAATCCACTTCCTCGTCACTTACATTCGACCAGAATTCTATGCCCTGTAGGGCCACAGCATCGTTTTCAGATTTCATAGCTTCTAGTGTTATAGGAAAGAGAGCTTGTGCCATGTACGGTTCCATGTATTGATAGTAAAGGGACATAATTTTAACTAAACACTGTAATGCAGCCACCTGGAAAAAAAAATTGCTATGATAAGGTGATAACATTGTTTGAAGTAGAAAATATTTTAATTCAAATTTTTTTAAATTGTTAAAACCATGTTTTCACATCCAACATGAGACAAAGACAATTTTGAAACAATGAAGTCTCATTTTATTTTAAAAGAATAATTCAAACTGCACATTATTTCAAGGTCTCATATCTGTAACTCTCTTAAAAATATTGTTTCTTATAGTATGGTAAAATTTATTTTTAAAATTACAGTTTAAAACATAAAGTATATTTTTTCTAAAATGCTTCTGAAAATACAATTAAATCTATTCAGTTACTGTTGATGTACTTCCATTGTTGTCAAAGAATTAAAAGTTTTGTAGTTAAAATATGATTCACATAATAATCAAATGTGCAAGACTTTTCGTTAACCCACTTACCTTCACTTGTGAATCTTGCGATTGTGTAGTTTCACAAACAACTTCCATAATAAAATTTCTCTCTGTGATTTTATCAAAGTTAGCTTTAGTAAACTCAAGAGAATTAAGAAGTGCTTGTGTAGCAGCTAACCTCACTTGATTGCTGGGTTCTCTACTTCTCATACCATGTATAATAGCAGTTAAGATATCATTTGATTGTGTAACTAATACATCCGAGTCTATTTCTTGGCAAATGTAACCTATAATTAGATATATTAATTAAGTTTCTTATGGATAACATGCTTCAAGAGGAAAATCATTTCTACAAACCAATTGCTTCTAAGGTTGCTTCTTTCTGCATTTCCGTTGAATTCGGTTGAACTACATTGTTTACCAATGTAGCTACTAGATCTGGCCATTGTCCTTGAGGTAATTCTGTTACTGCAATATAGGCTACACATTGAGCAGCTGATGATGGTCTATTAGTTTCAGTACCAAGAGCTCCAACAACCTTAAAATTAAATATATAAAATAAGAAGCGCTTAACAAGAATCAAAAGGCTCACATTTTTTTTAATATAAGTACGTATATCTTCTGGAAAGTTTAGCCATCGAAGCTGGAAATTTGCTTTAATTGTGTGGTCTTTTGATGTAAGTTGGTTTTTGAGCTGCAGACCAGCAGCCATACGAGCAACTGGACTGTTGCCTCCATGTCTTAATATATCTGATAACGTCTTGATGAACTGAATAACATTTGTTACAGCTGCCTGCTCAAGAAATGAGGACGCCTGTTCTAACTCGGTTTTGTCTAGAATTGATGATTGAATATAAGTAATCATAAAATAAATTATGGAGCTTGTTATCATCAGCAGATGTATTTCTGACCTTAATATATGTATACAGCAATGAATTTGATAATGTCCTGAAGTTATAACAATAAATTTATGAATGATCAATATGATATCACGGGTCTAAAATGATTGTTCCCAAAAAGGGTAATGACCTTGTCAAACATGTAAGGTTATCCAAGTGGAAGCTAAATTCATAATAGAAAAAACATTCCAAATAGTGCTAATTGTATAATTCATCAAATATTTCGAACTATCTTGCTTATTCAATATCAGAAATCGAAAGATGATGGCACCAAACTCAAGTAGTAATTTGATGTAGGAACTTACCTGGTGAAACAGTTTTTTCGAGGATGTGAATGAGTTGTAATGTTTCTTGATGCATTTTTGAAGATTAAAATAGTTTATTTACTTTTACTGAATAACTTTTATTCGTTTTCTACGACGATAACCGGCTTAACACCACATGTAAAATTACTCACTGGCAGGAAGACCTGTTCCTATTCCTACGCATCAATGGAGATGGAGAACCGGAACCATCTACAACGGTCGTTCTATAATTTCTGAACGAAACCTGTATATTACTCAAAACAGTCAAAAAATATGGATATCATTTCACGAAATTTACTTATTTAAGTAATATCAAAAACATTTATACAGTTGAATTGTTTCAATTGATTAATCAATTTGAAATATGGATCTATTTGTCAATGCGCATTTATTTCAAGATTAAATATACGCGCCAAAAGAATGTTTCCTGTTTACTCATTTGTTTGATATAAATGTCAAATTTGCACAATGAAATTATAAACTATGGTTTTGCAAGAAATGAAAAGTCAATCTCAATTTTGGTTGGGACACCTGAAATTATTGATAAAATTGCCAATCAAAAATTTTATTGAACACGAGAAAGCATGTTAAAAGTATCTTATTTAGAAATATCAAAAAAAAAAATCGCTTTTAATGGAATTATAAAAGAAAACAACATAACATCTACAAAAGCTATGGCTCCAAAGGATTTGAATTGATCAAAAACCCCTATATTAATTCTTTGTTATCACGAGAAGCGAATATTTATTAATATGAATTCATATATATTCGAATAAAAACGGAGATTAAAAAATTTATTGAAAACACATTCAGATTTTACTCATTACAGGATTTTATAGTGAACCTGTTCTAATTAAATAGGAAGAGTTTATCGACTTTTTGATGTTATTTTTCCAAAATGTCTTAATAAATGTTTGAATTACATAAAAAAATGTTATTTCACGCTTAGCGAAGTAATTTTTTCCAGGTTCCAGTTTTACACTCTAATACATGACGTCATTTATATATCCTTTTTTAAATCTCAACTTAGGTAATCCCATTACTTGAAACTGAATAAAATTAAAAACAATTGAATCCTGGATAATGAATCATCTGAAAACTATCCGTTGTACCTACAAAAAATAGTAAACACAATCTGTTTTTATTGATTTCTCGAGGAATTTGATGATCTATAATATACGAGTAATCATTCAAATACGGCAGAACTACCTCCACATAAAATGTGATAACTAGGTAGTTAAAAAATCTAATCAAACTCGGTGGCGTTTTAGACGCTACCTATCATTGATCTGAAACCCTATGGTGATATTCTTCAAGCAGATATCTTCCTTAAACTACAGGTTCAAGAACTAGTCCTTAGAGGTACCCGTGATAAGTGGTAGTTAAAAAATCTAATCAAACTCGGTGGCGTTTTAGACACTACCTATCATTGATCTGACACCCTATGGTGATATTCCTTAAGCAGATATCTTCCTTGAACTATAAGTTCAAGAACTACTCGTCAGAGGTACCCACATCGAATAATTGATACGAAAAGTATTCTGCCAAAAATATTTCAATACTACAATTTATCAACCATAGATGGCAGCTGAATTCTAAACTCAAAATTACATTACAGGAGTTGAATTTTGTACAACTGTAAGTAATTCATGGAATGCGTAAATGAACATGAACTCAGGAACCCATATAACGGTATGATTTCTGATGAGTTTGCTCGAAATGTTTTGTTGCATATTGCATAGATAAGGATTACGAGGAAGATATTCATCAGTCTAAACATTGGATTTCCTATCAATATATAATAATATACAAATAGCAACTTAAGGTAAGTACTTTTTATTTCTGACGTTGGTCGTACGGAAAAGCGTCATCTATATTTAATTACCTACATTAGTCAAGATTCTATATATTATTTGTATTTAATACAATGAAATATTCATAATTCTAATAAACACTTGTCGATGATATACTTCTTCATTACCATTATATTTCTTACTCAGTGGTAACAATTTTGTACAAAAACTGGCTACATGTTATTTTCTGACAATTCAATATCTCAGAAAAATTCATATACTTACATATATACACACACACATACACACAATTATAAGATAGCTATTTAAATCAGCGAAAATTACATACAAGTATAATTTTCATTTTTTACGATGTTTATTGAGGCATCAGCTATTTCGTTTGTAGAATGTTGGACATGTGGTAATTGTAATCACTTTTGAGTTGAACAATTGGATTTTTTCAGCACGGTTGTGTTTGTTTTAATATAAAGACCAGGATAAGAGCCTTTCGTAAAATCGACAATAGATTCATCGTCGTATTAAAGTTATGTTCAACAGCAAACAGCAAATAATGTTTGACATCTTCCACTGCATGTTGAGATAACTATGTTATGAGTTTATCCACATCCTCCACTGTTGTATTAATTACTTCATTTAATAATTATTCTGCCGCCTTCAAAGATACAGTATCAGTGGTAATTGACTGATTGACTCAAGCATATGTGACAGAGATATAAGTCTTAGTATTAATTGACAAGATAATAAGTCTAGTAATCGATACAAATTAGTTTGTGGAATCTGATCTCGCAGTAAGAAGAATCTAATAATAATGAAGGCAAACTTCCAATGAGCTTCCAACGTTGATGAGTAGAGAATGCGACAGATTATAGGCATTTCTATTTTTTAGATTTGAAAATTGCGGTCTATTTAGATCCGTCGGACGAGTTAGAATTTTAATAGCATTGTTTTTGTCTCTTATAGATAGCTACACGTGATCCATCGACTGTTTATTTCGAGATAGGATTGAATGGATTGAGGAAGTGGGTTATTAACATCTTCCAGGTTTTTTCGAGAGAATTTTCCAGACGTTTGTGCGTTAGGAAAATAAACATTTCCTTTGCATGCAATACTCTATGATGAAGTTACGTCAAGTTGAAATACATTTTCTTTTCACATACTTATGCTCACATAAATTGAAAGAGTAGGAAATAATATGTTTAATTTTTTATTCTTCACTTGTATATTATTTGTTGTTTTTACCTTAGATACGGTTGCTATAAATACACTCATTATGCCCTATGGCGTTATGAGCGGGCATTATGGATCATAACGCCCGCTCATTGTACGAGGATAAATAAAGCAACTTCCATTGATTAAATACTTCATAATCCTTGTCGTATACGACTTTGGATTTCTTCGGCAATAAATTATTCGCAGCTTTGGCTGCATTTTCTATGATATTCTTGGGTAAATTTATTTTCATTTCCATTATTTCTATAAGACTACACAAATAAAGCAGCAATGACATTCACTAAATATGATGACAAAAATATTCAAAAACGTCAAAATATCAACAAATTAATGACATGCCTACTATGAGAAGGAAAATGGAAAGTATAGTATATGAACTGATTTTAAAATCGATTTTTCATTATAATAAAATAATTTTTTCGTGAAAAATAAAATCTTGTATGCACCACGTGCGTTACTAGATCCTAATGCCCGCTCCACACTCGCGGCGCGAAAGCCCGCGAAAACGCGAGTGTAGATGGGTTCGCGCGTTCGCGTTCGCGCTTCGCGCTGTTCCCCGATCGGTGTCGGTTTTTTATCCCGCGACAAAGGGTCGCGCTTGATTGACGGTGCATCACGGTGCGAAGCTTTGCGAGTGTGGAGGGACACGCTTTTAACGCGAAATTCACGGCGTGGATCGCGGTGTGAATTCACAGCAAGAATCGCGGGCGAGTGTGGAGCCCGCTTTATAGTCCGGGAGCCCACTGTCGAAAAGTCTACGTCATAAAACATCCGGTTCATTCATAATTTATTTGAAAGGATATATATATATATATATATATATATATATATATATATATATATATATATATATATATATATATATATATATATATATATATATATATACCAAAGAATATTAAACCGTTGGTCTGCCTAAGGTCATCCTGGCGGGTCATAGTTAATGAACTATTTGGCACTATATTTGGCAAAAACTGGTACGTCACCTACGTCACAAAACATCCGACTAAAATTTATACACATTATAGATAAATATCAGTTATTTGAAATTGTCTTGGTCTGCCAAGCTTCACCCTGGCGGAAGTGCTCGGCAGACCACCCTAAAGCAGTGACAACTACTGTCAAATTGATTGGTCTCAGTCAAGCCAGATTATAGATTGACAAGAAAGAATGTATAAGCTGTAAATCGCGAAAGAGAGATTTTTTTTGTTTTATGTTGACTGTGATTTGTTTTGAAAAAAGCATATAAAGGTTACTCTTTGGATGTGCCTGGTTTACCACCACACAATTTACAACTTGAGGTTGGCTCGGTAGTCATCATGATTCGGAATCTAAACCAATCTAACATATGCAACGGAACGCGTTTGGTGATAAGAAAACTGATGATCAATGTTATTCACATGACGCACTCTAAGGAAGATTCTGAGGTGAAAACGTTCTCATTCTGAGGAATCCGATGATCCCGACCGATATGCCCTTTGAGTTTAAACGAATTCAATTTCCTATTCGTCTTGCATTCACCATGACGATTAACAAATCACAAGGCCAATTCTTGAGTGTTGGTTGTCTCATTTCAGAAAATGCATATTTTTCTCATGGTCTATTGTACGTGGTATGTTCATGTGTCAAACCATCTCCTTTATTTATTCTTGCGCCTGAATAAGAAAAATAAATGCTATGCAGCATAATATATAGGTAACTTCATCATAGCAAATGTCTTGCCGACACGCCATTGAAATACTTGATTAGTGGTGGTAAGCCAGGCACATCCAAAGAGTAACCTTTATATGCTTTTTTCAAAACAAATCACAGTCAACATAAAACAAAAAAATTCACTCTTTCGCGATTTACAGCTTATATACCGACAAGCAGCGGTAATGGAATGATCTGGCTCGATTGAGACCAATCAATTTGACAGTAGTTGTCACCGCTTTAGGGTGGTCTGCCGAGCACTTCCGCCAGGGTGAAGCTTGGCAGGCCAAGACAATTTCAAATAACTGGTTTTTATCTATAATGTGTTTAAATTTCAGCCGGATGTTTTGTGACGTAGGTGACGTAGGAGTTTTTGCCAAATAAATTACGTTCAATAACTATGACCCGCCAGGATGAGCTTAGGCAGACCAACGGTTTAATATTCTTTGGTATAAATCCTTTCAAATAAATCATGAATGATCCGGATGTTTTATGACGTAGACTTTCGGACAGTGGTCTCCGGGACTATAACGCCCATCGGGCAACATTCATCCCTCGGGCCGAATGTTACCCTCCGGGCGTTAGGATCTATATAACGCACTTGGTACATACATAGCTATTGTGAATAATTTTCAAAAATAAAAGAATAAAAAGTATAATTTGAGGTATTATGATATTATTTGTAAGTCAATAGAATTTAGCGAATATAAAGTTACGGTTCCACAGGAGGAATATTGAGGAACATTTTGTTGCTAAATGTTTCTCTTTGCTGCCAGGTAGAAACTTATGGCAACATACGTAAATTTCTTGTTTCCACTTAAGTAACTGAAATTGTCAGTATCTGCATATTATTTAGTAGAAACAATCAACATTTGTTGCCGAAACAAAAAAAATTTAGAAACATTTTGGAACATTTACGGAAAAACGCAACAGCAATAAAAATGTTCCTCCGGTGAAACCGTAGCTTTAGAATTACGGAAAATGCTCCTCTCTCAACCTCAAGCCCAACAACTTGCCAACACAACAGCTTCATTAGTTAATTAGTTTGGTTCATTATATTTTGGATTGATAAGGTCGATACATGATGTAAATTAATAAATATATCAAAACAATGGTTGATAAAAACAATTTACACGTTCATTAGATAAAACACGCATGAAGCACGTTTCGGTGAAACTTTACCTTCTTCAGGCACTGAATGCAAAATGAATATATTTCTCCTATATATCGAATACAAGAAATGAATCAATGACAAATTGTGTAGAAAGGATAAATACAAAGATGGTAACAAATAATTAGAAAGAGAGGAAGAATTAACTAATTATTTGACGAAATCAGTTGCTGCTATTCCATAGAAAATAGACTGCTTTTGTGTAATATGTAATAACCAGCTGTTGACAAATGATCACGCAAGCAAGTAAGTTAACAGAAAACAGGTGGCCAATCAATGCGGTCAATTATTTTCAATCGTCTATGGAACTAATTACATTTAGTTCTGTATAAAGCATCACAATTGACAGGTTGGGGATTAGTGAACACGCACTTCCTAATATTTCATAGGTAATTTGATATGGTTGAGGGGGTTGACTGATCTAGCACGTACTACTGAAGTAAAATAATATAATGAATAATGTTAGAGTATGTTGGTATACATATCAGCTTTTTTCATAAAACTCATGTTCAAATATCATAAACAATAAATTGGTATGCATGTACCTAGCAATAATGTAAGGTTTGGTAATTATGGAGATCTTCCCAGACTAACGAAATTTGATAAAATGTCTGTTATTTGCATATTTTAAGTTGAAAATATCCATTTCATAGGTTTATTAGTTCCCTGTATCCGTAGGTTAGATCAGCTTAATTTTGTAAAGAAAAAGGTAAACGAGCGACAAAATCTTAGTGAATATTCGGCTTTTTCAGGTCAGAGACCAGAGCTGGCAAACAACAGTAATCTAATTTCGTGATTCACAATTACCAAAGGTTTTCATGTTAAATTTCTCAACTAAAATAATTTATGTTCGTTCCAATAGCACATGCTGAATATTGGTAGGTACACACGTTAGTAGGCAACTTCTGATAAACTCTTGATAACCATCATGTTACAGCTAACCTATCCATAGAATCTTAAATCGATGGTCATGTGAGTCACAGAATCAACTTTTTTTTACGCCAATCATTGTTTGAAAAGTAGGGCAAGTAGGTTTATCTAGGCTTACAATTGACTGTTCAAGAATGGGATGAATTGTCTGTGCTAACTTCATCTTGAGTAGAAAATTTTGTTTGAGGTGATAAGTAAGACAAAAACTATTGCTCGAGATTTACGTGGAAATGATAATATAGTTGAAATCGATAAGACATATCCACACCTATTCATTACATACAATATATCCTTCTGTCAACGCAACTTTCAAAAAGTGCAGTAGGAATTTAATGCTGACAAAACTTAAGAAGGTATAATTTACACTTTAATATTAGATAAAGGATTTTCTAAAATATAGATTTATAATGATATTCGTCCTCAATGTTAATAAGAGGTGACACTTATGTATAAGTAATATAATAATAATAACAATACTTTCAATACACAAAGTAAGAATTAACAATATTTGAAACACAATTAATTTGAATTAGCGACGATGAAATGCAATAAATAGAAGTTGGAAATTAAAACTATTTTAATTTTAAGGAATCTGCTATTTTTTCAAAGATATTGGTCACCATTTCAGCTTCCAGATTATAAATTTACTTACCTACCTACTATTCCACGAGATCTAATTATTAGTTAAAGTAAATACATTCATTCGCCAATAATGGAAATTACGCACATCGAACTGGTCGTTTATTTTGTTATGACGGGGTGTCTTAACACAATGCCAACAATAATTAGTTTCTCCGATGAATCTTCAAGTGCCAATTACATTTGCCATAATGCCTATCATTATTTTACAGAAAACTCAATCCAACTAATTCCAGTCATCGAGTGCGAAACACTTAATAAAATCTTAGCATAGAGTGAAATCCATTGAGGCCACGGTGTTAATTTATCGTAACATTTTCTTATCTGAACGCGATCAGAACACGATATGATCGTAAAATTATCGTCACGAAATCAATAAAACGGAAAACTGCATGTTGCACATATACTTAAATTTTATTATGAGAAAATATAGTCCACACCGTGAGTTAGAGAGCATTAATTCTAGTTACTTATTTTTCTTGAAGCAACAAATAATTAACATCTTTCATCGTCATGGATATTAGAAGGAGACCTGAGAAAATAATGAATAATTTACTAAGTGGATGTTACCGATTTTTAATGAAATTGTTTAGGACAAAGTTTTTCAATATTCTGTGATATTTTCGCTTGTCAAATGTCAAATTAAACTCGGTTTACCATCAAACTTATTGTTTGTTTGTTGGATCTTTTATCTATGTGCTTGGTTGCGTGTGATCAAACTTAGTTTAATGATTTACGGTGCAAGAGCATATATATTGTTGATTTGAGAAAATGAAAAGCTCAAGTGAGAAAAAAGTATTAATTTTTCAGGTTCGTTAATTTTTAGGTTAACCAACATATTCCAATATGTTATAGATTATCACTAATCAACTTATTAATGGAACATCTATTGTATGTTATAAAAAAATATTCGAAAAACTATGAATAAAAAGCACGAGAGGTGTCGTCGGTCATCGGGTTGAAACGAAGCTGTAAGTTATGTAGTGAATAGCAGGCACAAGAAAGTGAATTAATATCGATTGGGAGTAATTAAATGAAAAAGCGTTTGAGAGTAATTAAATGAATAAAACTAATAAATGAAAAAATGGTAGTAAAATTATAATTAATAATTTTTTTTAAAAATATTTAATTATTAATTATTATATGAGTAATTATGAAATTAATCAGTACATTCAATCTTAGTAATGATTGGTTCGTGGTAACTGAAGTAGAACCGATGTTTGCTATTCAGTTTTCTGTAAGAGTATAACAAAAACTGCGTCTATAGTGGTATTCTATCTTCTTGTAGATTTTTGTGGATAAATGCTAATTCTTAAATCAAATTTATCCAAAAGAAATTCTAACAAATGCTCTAAATTTGTGAAAACTATAATCAATTCTTCGCTTCAAAATTATACGTAACCTCTAATAATACAGTGATAGTATAATCATATCTTTATTATATTTATATAGAGTATCTTACTAAGTCTTAAAAACACTTGTACTTAGGTTACCTGACTTCATCATCTCTATCCTCTACTTCTACCGCATCACTTTCACAATAATCAATTCTTTATTAATAAGATAACAACAATGAGTTTAATTAAATGAATAAGTGAGGTTATCAGTATTATGACTCATGCGGATTTTAATGTTACAAATTTTTAGGTTTAGCTTTCATTCGCTAGATTTCCAGTGTCTCGAGTGTAAAATGCGATAAAAACATTTCTTTTAATGGTTTACTCTAGAATTTGATAAATGACATACACTTAATATGATAACTCATTTCTGGGGCAAAGGAAGAATATTTCTTGGTTGACACCAAAACTAATTTAAATATAATATCCTATAAACTATAAAATTGTATAGACTGTAAACTATCCTTTAATCACCATAAACAAAAGTGACAGTAAAATTTTCCTTTCGTATAATTTCCCATCAATTTCTTGACCTCATGCCCACTTCCTGGTAGGATTGATTCAATGGAAATCACCACAGTCTGAGATATTAAATCTCAAACCTAGAACTATTAACTCCCAGTAGGTGCGCCTATGAAAGTATAAAAAGTGGCAGAGCTAATTATATTGGTAATATACTCACTGGACGGAGCTGGCTCGCATTTTTACATTCACCGGAACTGACTTACCGATGCGTGTCACGCACATTACACCATTTCAATCCAATAGAATTGTTAACTTTCCCCCTCAAGAGCCAATGAGTAGATCTGGATCCCTACTCGAACTCGCACCGTGTTCTATGGGGGAATGCGCTCCAAAAGAAATCTGGGTAAATTGAATTAATTCAACCACAGAACAATGAAGTAACTGAGAGTGTATTGCACATTCATAGAGTTGCGTAATGAAATGAATGTTTCTTTTCTAAATGTCGGACGTCACTGGGTATCTCTAACAAGAGGAAAATTGAGAATTAATGTAGCTTATGGAGATGATCGAAGTGATATACACGTTTTTCATTCTACGTGCGCTAAAGGTTAATACCTAATATAGTCCACACGAAATAATGAATTCGAAAATTTCTTACATAATGAATGAATGTTGCCTCTTTAGAAGAATTACTTCATTCTATCTAATTTTCTATGTTTTTGTCGATGATATGAAGAAAATACCAACGTATTTAAGTTTCATCTATAGATTATATATCTCTAATTTTATTAAATTTTAGATGATATTGTACAGGAAAATAATTATTTGTAATTGATATTGTTACTGCAAAAATGAGGTCTACTCAATGATTTGTTTTCTATAAGAGATTAAGTTTATAGAAGAGTAGGAAATAATAAATATCTCTACTAATTTTTCCTAACTTATCATCTGTATCTGACATATATTTAGATTTGATCGTATACTACAAATTTTGAAGTTATAAATATTCAACTATCAAGAAGAGATTGAATTCTCGCACATCACTTGGTTAAACATCATAAAGAATAAAGTATAAACTTTAAAATAAAAACACTTGGCTTATGTTTCACAATATAAAAAATATTTAGATACTGTATTTAGCAGTAACGAAAAGTCGACATGTTTCGAGTTATGAACTCATTATCAAGAATGACTACAGGAGAGTATTGCATCGTAATTTATAAAACAGACAAAAGCAGGTAAAAGCAAAGTTGTTTTAATATAAAATAATTAACAAGTAAAACAGATACCTGAAAATCAATTTGTTCGTTTACAAGGGGTAATTGACTATTATGGGCGGAACTTATTTCGAGAATTTCAAGAAGATCAAGGCGTTTTCCTTTGTTACCTGAATGTAACAATTTGGTTTTGTTGAAATCCAGGAAGTGATTGAATTTTATACAATGTTCAGAGAAGCCAGTGGTATTTTTGTTTTGTAAAATTGACTTTTTATGTTCTTCAACACGAATATTTATATTCCTTCCTGTCTGTCCAATATAGAAAGCAGGACATTCGTTGCAAAATATTTTGTAAATACCACTGTTTTCTCCGATGTTAGAATTTTCTTTATTATTGACCAAAAATGACTTCAAGTTTCTCTTATTTGTACAAATTGTTTTAACGTTATTTTTCGATAGTCTGTTACAAATTTTGCTACTCAAATTAGGTACATAATTTATTGGGAAGTATTTTTGTTCTTCATTAATAGTTTGCGTGGGGTATATTGAATGCAACAGATACTTTATTCGTTTTTTCCCAATGAGCTTGTCGATAAGGCTTTCATTGTAACAGTTATTGATGGCTAATAATTCAATTGTATTAACTTCAGTTTGAAAATTTGTTTCCGATAATGGAATCGTGAACAACCTATGTATGAACGAATGAAAAGCACTGAGTTTTATTTTAATGTGTTGGTTACTGTCGCTGTGAATTAAAGTATCTGTGAAGGTTGGTTTTCTATAAATGTTGAAAGTAAGAGAATTCAAATTCCTAGCAATCTGAACGTCTAAGAAATTCAAGGTACCGTTTTCGTTTTCTACTTCTTTTGTAAATTGAATCGAGTTGTAGAAAGTTCTTCTAAGTTATTCATGAAAATTTCACTGAACAAAGGCGATAACGGTGATCCCATAGATATTGTTAAGCGATATCTAGGATGAACCCAAATTTAACAACTCAAGCAGTCAACGAAACAATGTCTGCCTTAAACTTTTGTTTGAAACAGAGTTATTTCAAATTTAATAATATAATATACAAACAAGAAGACGGATTTTCTTGTTTGTATATTATATTATTAAATTTGAAATAACTCTGTTTCAAACAAAAGTTTAAGGCAGACATTGTTTCGTTGACTGCTTGAGTTGTTAAATTTGGGTTCATCTCTAGATATCGCTTAACAATATTTTTAACTTCTTGAGGTGGCGTGGAAGGAAATAAGTTGATAACGTCAAATGAAATTAATTTAGCATTTAAAGGAATTTTGATATTCTTACGATGATTAACTAACTGAATAGAATTTTTAATGCTATACTCCGGATTGGATTGAATTAAGGTGGGTAATTTCTTATTCAAATACTGACATAATTTATACGCAGGAGCGTTAATATAAGATACTATTGGACGCATCGGGCAATCAATTTTATGTATTTTTGGTAAAGTATATAAAACAGGGTTGCGTGGGTTCATGGAAGTTAAGAAAAAAGTGTTAATATCTGAAAATAGGATTTTACTATCCTTAATGAATGATTTTATTTCGTTTTGGATTTTTTTTCATATAAATACAACACTTTACTTCAACACGAATATAAATATTCGTGTTAAAGAACATAAAAAGACAATTTTACAAAACAAAAATACCATTGGCTTCTCTGAGCATTGTACAAAATTCAATCAATTCCTGGATTTCAACAAAACCAAATTGTTACATTCAGGTAACAAAGGAAAGCGCCTTGACCTTCTTGAAATTCTCGAAATAAGTTCCGCCCATAATAGTCAATTACTCCTTGTAAACGAACAAATTGATTTTCAGGTATCACCTTTGCTTTTGTCTGTTTTATAAAATACGATGTAATACTCTCCTGTAGCCAGTCTTGATAATGAGCTCAAACTCGAAACATGTCGACTTTTCGTTACTGCAAAATACAGTATCTAAATATTTGTTATATTGTGAAACATAAGCCAAGTGTTTTTTATTTTAAAGTTTATACTTTATTCTTTATGATGTTTCACCAAGTGATGTGCGAGAATTCAATCTCAGTTATCTCTAATTTTATTAAATTTTAGATGATATTGTACAGGAAAATAATTATTTGTATTTGATTTGGGTTTTGCAAAAATTAGGTCTACTCAATGATTTGTTTTCTATAAGAGATTAAGTTTATAGAAGAGTAAGAAATGATAAATATCCTTACTAATTTTTTTCTAGATTTTAGATTTGATAAAAATAAAAATGACTTAATTTCAAAACCTGTTTTTTTGTGATATTTGTGTTACCTATAATTAGACACTCAAATCTGTTTATTTGAACGTACTACAAATTTTGAAGTTATAAATATTCAACTATCAAGAAGACATCGTTATCATTAATTTCAGGAAAAAATTAACATCAGACTCTTATGAGTTACAAGGCCATCTTCATAGTTTATGAGCAGATGCCCAAAGTTTTAACTTGTTCGGCATATATGTGACATGCAAATTCGTATTTAAATTTGTGTGTTTTTAGAAAACGATCAAATTGAACAGTTTATCGAATAAATCGACTGGCTATTAAAATCTCAAAAAACGAAACAAGTATAACCGGGAGCAATACATCGAAAGCAAATTCAGGAGGAAGTATGCTTTCTTTAATTTATAGTATACAATTAACACTTTGAATATGTAATTAATTAAGAAAATATGATGATTTAAATATTAAAGCCTAATTTGGAAATTTATGATGAAACTCTCTGATTTTATTGTTGAATTGTAGACTAGAGAATTTTAATGGTGTGATGCTTGATGAGAAAAATGGATATTCGAGGATTTTAAAATTTGAATTTTTCACTGAGCGGAATATATTATAGAATATTCCATGGAAATAGTTTGATTACTTAGCCGTTCAAGAAACTATGAAAAACTGATCGTTTTCAGTGAAGAAATCTTAAGATTTCTTCACATTTCCACCGGGGAACATTGAGGAATATTTTGTTGCTGAATGTTTTTCCTTGTTGCCAAAAGTAGAAACTTATGGCAACATAAGTAAACTTCTTGTTTCCACTGAAGCAACTAAGATTGTCAATAGTTGCATATTATTTAGTAGAAACAATCAACATTTGCTGCCGAAACATAAAGAAACTTTAAGGAACATTTAGAAACATTTTGGAATATTTACGGAACAAGCAACAGCAACAAAAATGTTCCTAAATGGAAACGTAGCTCTATATTTTATTCGTTTTCGTATTTATCTGCACACTGAAAATCTACGACATGAATTTTTACTAGTTGCGTTCTCGATACGTTTCCACTGCGATAGCAACACGGATTTTTTCACAAATATTTCCTATTTTCTTCTGAAGTTTACCGCTCAAAATGGAAACCGGCGACAAGTAGGAACAGTCAACATTTGTTGCCAAAAAATAAACATTTACGGAAACACGGAACAGCAACAAAAATGTTCCTCCGGAGGAATCGTAACTTGAAGGGTGGCAAATAGAAACAGTCAATATTTGTTGCCGAAACATAAAGAAATTTTAAGGAACATTTAGGAACATTTGGGAACATTTTCGGAAACACGCAACAGCAAAAAAAAATTCCACAGCTTTACAAATGCTGAAAAATAAGTTTTCTATCATTTAAAATTACCTACCACAAGAAGCTTGACTAAAGCAAACATGGATAAAATAGTGAAGACACAAAGAGCCATGGTAGGAGTAAAATTGAAAGATTAAAAACAAAAGAACTTGATAGGAAACAAAACAAAAGTTAGAGATGCTTGACAACATATAGCCAGGCTCTAATGGAGCTTCGGAGGTCATAACTCCAGACAAAAAGACAACAGATGGAATACCGCTATACAACAATGGAGAACATGGATAGGGAAAAAGACCAAGAGGAAGACCCCAGATGAGATGAGGAGACGACATCAAAAAGATATGTGAAACACACTAAAAACGAAAAGCACAAAACAGAAATGATGGGAAAATACTTGGAGAAGCTTATGTTCAAAACTAGACGAATTAAAGGGCGAAGAAGAAGAAGAAGACCACAAGAAGAAGTTTTTATCAATGAAATAAATTTGAAATTATGTATATTCAATTACGAATGGAAAAAGAACAATCTTATGCTCAAATTAACTTGCAGAGTCTAATCAAGTAAACAGTACTGTTCACGTAAACAATATTGTTTTTTCTGTGACGGGAAAAAAGTTTGACATTTTATCTCTGATGACAGGTGAAGAAATATCACTTTTTGAAATTACTTTGAGTACTTTTTTCCCAGATATATATACACATAAGTAAAGGTAGATATTTAATTTTAGAATATTTTACTATACAAAAGATACATTTCCTTTATATGAAAAGTACAATTATTAAATGTGCATTGCATGTATGACATGTTCCTTGAACTATTCGGTACAACAATGGAATTTTCTTGTGTCGAAATTATATTCTTCAGTAGGTAACTACAAATCTCCTGCTTACTTTATTCTTTGTTTGCTTGAGTTTCACAATTAATAACGTTTCCGAATCTTCAATATCATCTAATGTTACCTGGCTGATTTCACAAATTCGACAAGCTCCTGCAATTCCAAATACAATAACAACCTTGGCCATTAAATAAACTTCATCGGGAGCATTATTTAAAAAATCAGTAATTTATGTACTCGTAAAAATCGCAGCTTTCTTGGGCGTGTAACCTTTCCCATTTTGTTTCAGAAATGTAGTTAGTTTGATGACGGTGCAGTCAGAGATAACTCGGAATCAGACATTTTTTTCACTTTATATTATTCAAAATAACTACTAAACAACTATTAAGTTCGCAATTTTTAAATCAAATCAATAAAATTAAATTGACAGATATTTGTTTACTTCAAAGGATTCCTTAGCAACGCAGGTCTAATTGTCGCTGAAAGTACAACAGCCTACCATTTTAAAAATTCAAATTTCGCATCTATAATTTTTTGTAACCCTCCAACCAATTTATATAGAAATAAATATCATCCAAGATATCGTACGAAAATACCTACCATAAAGCGGTGTTACTTTACCAATGCAGGTGTCTTTGCCAAAATATGCACATTTTGCAATATTTTTATTTTTTGAACATTTGGCAACAGTGCTGGAGTCGGCAACAAAGCAAAGTGACGGCTGAACATGTCTTAACCAAGACCTGTTGCGCGGGATTCTTCAGTGGATCGTTAGCATCGATGCATAGAGGTGCGAGTTGGCAGGTAATAATTTCAGATTTTAAAAATACGAAATGCTAAGGGTTGGTGACAAAATGTGACTACAGCTTGAGGGTTAACAAGTGTTTTGTTAAGTAGTATGTTTATTTAGCTAATTTGTGTGTGATTTTCAAAACATTTCATTAAGTATTTTAGAAGAAAAACGAAAATTTAGTCAAAGAGGAAATTTTCGAGGTTACTTTGCCATTATATATATTTTTTAAATTTTAATATTTATATATAAATTTTGCCATAGGAGACTTTGTAGTGGTGGTATTTCCAACAAAAAAAAATAGCAAAGCATTTTATAGGACAAGTTTTGGAGGCAGACAATAAGGACGAACCGGTGATAAAGTTTATGCGAAACAATACTAGTAAAGAGAGGGAGGCATTTTATTTTCCTGTTGTCGATGATATATCGCAAATACAAGAGATGGATATTATTCAATGCCTTAAAAATCCAAAAATATATAGAGGATTCCATCATTTTTCGAAAGATTTATCTTCCTGTAATCTTGCCTAACGAGTGATTTAAAATAAAATATTTTTAGAATTTTGTTTCAGTTTCCTTTTTCACATCCCGCCAAAGAATTTGAAGGCTAATTATTATTGAAAGTTTATTTTTCAGTTTCTTAGGATTAACATGTTTTGTTTGTTATAAATGTAGTTTATAAGGTGTTCAAAGAAAGACTTTTGTTTGTTTTTAGAAGTTAGAATCTGTTTTTCGTTTGTTTGTATTAAAACAATAAAGTTTTCTGAAAAAAATAATAAAAAATGTTTTTTAATTACCTGTGAATTTTTTTTCGTCCTCAAAATTTTTTAAAAACATATTTCAGAGGCAAACTAACCATTTACCGTATCACAAAGTGCCAAAGAAAGCGTTTTAAAAGGGTCGGCAAAGTCTTACTGATCGTCAGGTGACTGCCAAATTTTTGACCAAAAAAAAAATATATATAGAAGTGGTTTAAATCAGTTTTGAATGCATTAATCGATCTAAATGATAAAAATATCACATAGTTTGTAATCACGCCTATTTGGGAAAAAAATCCAAGATAAAAACAAAAAAAACTGGAAATTATGAGCAAAGTAACACCGCTTTATGGTACCTACAAAGTTTCAACTCTATGGTACCTAAAATTGCGACTTTTATCGTGTAAACAAGATTTATTTCCCTTGGGGGTCAACCCCCCAACCAATTCGCATTAAAACCTATCCTGTTCAATATATCTTTCGGAACTACCTACTCACAAACTTTCAATCCTATTTCTCGAAAATTACGCCCTTTATCATGCGAACAAAATTTATTTCTTCCAGGGGGTCAACCAATTTGAACAAAAACCATCCCATATCTTTCAAAAATACCTACCTACTACTTTTCAACCCCATTACTCCAAAATTTCGACCTTTTTCATGTAAACTAGATTTATTTCTTCCCCCAGGGGGTCAACCCTCCAACCAATTCGAACCAAAACCAATCCCATTCAAGATATTATACAAAACTACCTAGATACAAACTTTCTACCCTATTGCTACAAAATTAATATAATAATAAAACTTGATTCTCGGAATGAACCGCGTAAAAGATTTGAAAAATCTCGACGTTTCGGCTCCCTTTGCGAAGCCATCTTCAGGAGAATTGTTTCCGATTCCTCCTAATTCGATTCGTGGAGTAGGCAGATTGAGGCCACGTATCTAAATTATTTCCCTTCTAATTCTCCTGAAGATGGCTTCGCAAAAGGAGCCGAAACGTCGAGATTTTTCAAATATTTTACGCGGTTCATTCCAAGAACCAAGTTTTTCAAATACTTCTGACCGCGGAAATCTTTCTGAACATATATATATATATATATATATATATGTATATGTATATGTATATATATACATATATATATATATATATATATATATATATATATATAAATATATATATATATATATATATATATATATATATATATATATATATATATATATATATATATATATATATATATATATATATATATATATATATATATATATATATATATATTAGAGATATATGAAATTGAGTTTTTGGTCCAAGCATCATAAAAAGTCATGAAACGAAAAACTATCTTGGTCCTAGGTCCAAATTTGCTAATCGCACCCATTTTAGTAAGCAGGTTTTCAAAGTGAAAACCTGTTAAAAATGCCAGATTAAAACCGTAAAAAAAACATATAACGGAAAAGCAACGCGCATGCGTAATTATTTCTTTATCTTTTTCCTTCTGCCACGACATATACATGAAATTCTTGTCCACGCACGTGGTGTATACTCAAATTTTATTATTTTATTAATAATTATATTATAATGTCGAATCCCAAGGAACTTCGTTCCTACCTGGTGTCCCATGACACCACATCTTTCTTTTTAATTTTATTTCATATTTAATTTTTCTATTGTTCAGCAGTAATTCATAATAATGAATATTGTAAGGGAAACAATTTCAACTATTCAGTTGAAAATTGAGTTTTTTCTGAAATATGCAATGGGTTCTATACAAAACAATTCCATATATAAAAACTAGAGTGGTTCTCTTATTAACATCTGATTATGAAGATCCTATCAAAATTAACATAAGTAACCTTCTAAATGATTTTTTGACGGAAGTCTAATTATATCACAATATTTTTTATAAGGCAAGAATGCAGTTGCTCTTAATTTTTTTAAGGATTTCATGTTAAAAAACGAACTTTCTCATCTTAATATTCAATTTTTAGGAGTGAATATTTATTGTCTTCCGGTCAATGGAAAAAAATTTATCAACAATAATTTTTACCATGAATTAATTTTTTGCTCACATTTTTGATTCAATAAAGTTCATGGCGAGCTAGGTGCACTTTTATCACATGCTTTATTGATGTAGTCAACAATTTATAAAAATGTATCCTTATGATGATTTGAAAATTACAAAGAAAATGCCAATGAAGACGATATTTTGAGTTGAAACTTACATCAATGTTTTCATTCACGAGTACCTCAATTTATGAAAATAGACTTCTTATCCTATGTTTGAGGATTTTTCAGTTATTATAAAATTATTACTCCATACTAGTTCAGCGGCAAAATATATACATTTAATATTCAATTCAGGAGTAGCTCAATTTAAATTCATATTTCAACATTCTTTATATCGGTATACTTGACAATGCGGTTCTGAGCAGAACCAAACTGTTCCATATACGTGTAAATGGCTTCAGTGGCGGGTCTGACAGATAATTGGTTTTCTTCGTTAGAGTTGTGTATATATATATATATATATATATATATATATATATATATATATATATATATATATATATATATTTGAAGAATTTGGTTCTCGGGATGAACCTCGTTCAATATTGTGAAGTTTCGACGTTTCGACTTTTTTGCGCAGTCACCTTCAGATGTTAGGAAAAATAGGTAGTATTTTACTGAGTGGTGTCAAACTACTTTATCCAGCAACTGGGATTGAGATCAATTAATCTAATTTTTACCTTTCCTAATTCTCATTCAGTTCCAATTAGTATCCCAGGCTTTGGAAAAAAGCGAAAACTCCAAGGTTATACAAATACTGAACGTAGTTTCTCCCCACAAACAATATGAAAAAAATATATTCATATATATTCTTGGAATGAAATGCTTTATGAATTTGTGAAATTTCGACGTTTCGGTTTTTGCTGCAAAAACTTTTCAGGAATTAGGATAGCTAAGAATTAATTCTGGTACCTACCTGGCATCAGTCTACCCAATCCACTAAACCTATTTAGTCTTCAGTCGACTCTGAATATATATAAATATATTTACTGGAGCTGTATTTTTACTCATTTTTTTTCTATAAGCAATAACAAGTTTGATAGTAGAAATTTTTTTTTTGGATTAGCTAACGTTTCGTCATAAGTTTTCTAATATTCTCTAGGTATATATATATATATATATATATATATATATATATATATATATATATATATATATTTATATATATATATATATATATATATATATATATATATATATATATATATATATATATATATATATATTATATATATATATATATATATATATATATATATATATATATATATATATATATATATATATATATATATATATATATAGAAAAAGGAGTATTGCCGTAAAATTTAAATAATAAAGTCTATGAGTTCTCGGCAAATAAAAAGGGCCAACTAACGAAGAATCACAACCATTTCGTTAATAATGTCTATATTTCGGATATAGATTATATCCTTCCTCAGGACTAACTAACAAGGCTGGATGTAAATTAAACCATAACAGAAAATGCAGTGTATGTTGAATATAAGAGTCACCAAACAGTACTTAATGAAACATTGAAACAGAAATAAGAGCTAAATCCAAAATCGAAATCGACAACCAGCGACTGATCAAGAGTTCTGACCGCCCTAGGCTAATCATGGGGACGCGCCCCTGCCAGGTGTGTTACGAACTGCCTAAAAAGTAGTGAGTGAGTAGAGTAGTAGTGTGAAAAATTTAACATGGTTCATATTACCTATAAAAGTTTTCAGATCGATCTGCAAGCAAAACTAACGTTATCCTTGAATCTGCATGACATTCAACCTTAGGGTGGCAAATCATTTTTTTAAGCAGACCGTACATAAAGGCAAAGTAGCTCATGTGTTATAAGACCAACATCATGATAAGTGACTGCAGGCTGCCAAGTAGAAAACCAAATTCATGTAGTGTTTCGCCACATGACTTGTATTGGCTTAGTTTCTATTGACAACTTAGTTGCCATTGACCATGACGTGGTCATCTAGTGTGTGAAGTTGCTTCGACTTGAGTATTTTTGAAATATTTACACTTCTGTTATTATTAAAAAAAAAGAGGAGAGGCATCATACAAGTGAAACATTTTTGCAACTGATTGATGATTTATTTGAAAATTATAGTAATTAAGTAATTATTATTAGATTATACAAAAGTTTTTTTCGTGCTTTAGCGATTGCAAATCTTTCCACAATTTTTTCAAATTCAATAGTTTGTTAAAAATCACTTTCGATGTACATGCAAGTTTTTGCTGGCGGAGTGTGGAGCGCAAGTAATTTTTTACTCTTTTAAGTGCTGAAAAAGACCTTTCGCCGCTGCAGTTGGTAACACTCATTGTCAAAAAAATTCTTGAAATTGTCTCTACATTCGGAAACATGCATGAAATATTAAAACTTTTTATTAACTGCAAAAAACCCTTTGGGGTTCTGGCAGAAATAGAATGCTCGATCTCGGTGTCACATTTTAAAAACTGCGCCAAATGGACGCATTCTTCTGCAAAGTTTTCTTCTAAATCAGTGGCATATATAGGCTCTTGTACCGTATATTTAAAACAGAGTCTAATGATAAACCGAGTTTAATTTGACATTTTCACTTGTCAAATTAAACTCGGTTTATCATTAAACTTGGTTTAATAATATACGGTGCAAGAGCCTAATAGTTGTTTTCACTCCTTTGCTTTGCTTCTAATAAATTCACTGTCGTCTAGTAATCTAGTTCATGCAGTTTCCATAAGAAACCAAACTTTGTGTTTACTGTATTATAAATAATTGACGATTTTTCAAGTGCACTTTAAGATAATCAATAGCTGCATATTAATTATCAAAGATGAAAGAACCTAGACGATAAAGAATGGAATACGATACAATCGATACCGAGTCATGTAGCCGCAAACGCGAGAACTAGTTTGCAATGTTAAAATTCCACATTTGCGAGGCGAATCAAACAAAACTAGGTACTCTTGCCAGCTTACCCACTCGCTTGACCACCGACCGATTCGAATAACAAGTCAGCGTTTGTTTTACGCGTGCTTTTTAAAATTTCAAAATTTATTGTTAAACGCAGGGACTCTCAAGCTCATTTACTTTTATTTAGTATTTTGTCTCGGTCTAGTTGAAATATGTAGGGTACATGCAATGATGCTAGATCAGTGCATGCGAAGACATGATTTCAGCGCGCCCCCCTGATCCTCGCGCCCTAGGCTGCAGCCTAATTAGCCTAAGGGTTAATCAGGCCCTGTCGACAACATAACCCTCCCAACAAATCGGAAGCAATAAAATGATTGATTTTAGAACTCATAGACTTTATTATATATATATATATATATATATATATATATATATATATATATATTTATATATTTATATATAACATAACTTATATATTCAACATTGTAACACTGGATAAGTCAAGTAACTCTTGCGTTATATATACAAATAGTGCTCTATATCATATAATACAGTTGGTCAAAACTTTTTGATCAAACCAAAACACAAGTGAACTTTGTGATTGCCCTGAATTCGCGTCCTATTTAACTCTTATGGGCTATAAAGATTACTAGTCTTCTGGATCCAACAAACAGGTTTCAATATACGCGTCAAGGCACACGTCTAACGACTTCTCTAATTTGCGCAAATGGACTAAGGTAAGGTCTTCCACTGCAGACAGTGCACTCTACCTACTTCCGCCTGTGAACTTATTATAATATATAATATATGATTTACGATAACAGAATTAGACTACAGGATAATTTGTCTTGAACGATTTACTGCCAAGTTAATAGCTTTACATATGTCTACTGATTATTGCAAATTGGGAGATTATTTGTTTGATTTTCAGGAATTTACATCATTTCTAGGACGTCTTATTTTTTTTTATCTGTATGGTCGGTTTTTTTTAAATCTCAAGGCACCTTCAGTTTAACGCCGGTTTCGAACGGCCAATGGGCTTGAATTTGAGTCATTACCCAACAGATATACAAATATTTGAACTACTAAACTTCATGGGACATAAACAACACCCAAGAGCAAGGTGGGACTCGAACCCACTATCCCCGGTTTGAAAACGATAAACCTTATCGCTGGGCTACCGAGGCCTCCGTTGAGTCAGTTTATGTCTATGAAGTAGGTAAAACGTTTTGCTTTTACGAATATTTATTCAGAAAACGATTATTTCACAATAAAGTTAACCAGGCCATTAATTAATACAGGTTACAGGGCGACAACCATATTTAGTTACGAATTTTTTATAGGAGCTCAAATTTCGGCGTCCTAAACTGTGAGTGGCGAGAGGTATATGAGCTTCAAAAAGATGTGGAATTTAATTGTTAACAACTAATTTACATGTTAACTATATATTAAACAAAACAAAATATTTGGTTTTTATATTTTTTAAGTTATCAAAAATAATGCAACATAAGACGTTAATGATAGTCTATTACGCTTTATTTAATAGTGTGCTCAACTATGGTATAATAGCTTGGGGTGGAGCTTATTCCACGCAAATCTCTTTGCTGCAAAGAAGGCAGAATAGAATTTTAAAAATAATCAACAAAAAAAACTTCATATAAATCAACCCTGCACAATAGAACAACAATTTTCACTTGAATCTCTACTATATCATTATGTAACTTTATCAGAATTATGTTCAAAATCAACAAGTGCAACTAGAAATAAATCTATACAATTGCCAAAAAGAACATTAAAAATAAGTAAAAAAAGATCTTATATCAAAGCTATCCTAGTCTTTAATGCATTACCTAATGAACTAAAAAATATTGAAAATAAAATTAAAAGAAAAAAGCAGCTAAAAGAATATATTAGACGTAATAATATTTAATTGTGCATCAGGTGACGACTGTGATGCAAACTAAAGAAGATTTTTAGAAAATATTTAAAGCCTAGTTTTTTAAGTTACTTAGAGTTAATTATATTAGTTTTTAGTTTAGTTTTAATTACCGGACTCACGCACAGGTAACTTTGATTACCTCTGTGAGGATATACTATTTATATTAGTCTTTAAGCTATGTATTTTGTATATTTTTTTTATAAAAAACTGGTAATAAATACAATACAATACAATACAATCCGAAATTCAGCCTTCTGTTACATGTATATTCAGCAAAAAATACAGTTTTTGAAGGATTTCTGCACCCTTAATCCTCTCCTAATTAAATCAGAGGGTTGAAGATTTGTACGTAGATAAACGTACCTATGAACTTTTTTCTCTGACCGCTAATTTATGTGTATAATTCTTTTTTCCATAGGTATTGTAGTTTGCGCACCATTGGGGGGTTTGCTGTCGGGGGTTCAAATTGGATACATGGATTGAGTTGATATTAGGGTAGTGTTCTTTGGGGATTCAAACTTTTTTCCTTCAACATTTTTATACAGATATTGAGATGTTTTTTCCTGGTTTATAAGATTTTGCTTACTCCACAGCCCCTCCAAATTGACTTATGGAATAAAGAATGAAAATGAGGAGAACATGCGACCTTAGTGGCTAGTTCTACAGTACATTCGTTTTTTTTATCGATTATTCTTAATAATTGCAAATTATCAATTATGTTTCTTCTAAATCATTGAGTCAGATCCTTCAATTCAAAGAATGCTAGTGACCTTTGTTTTAAACCTAGTTAAAGTATATTTCAAAATAACCAGTTCGTTTGTCCAATAACAAGAGCATTTCACTGATCAAAGTTGGTAAATTTTCTCGGATGTTGTCAAAGATAACAAAAAGAGTAGACGTTTGAACCACATTTGGTGGTAGATGACTTCGAAAAAACTACTTCCATATTATTATCAACATTCCTCGTTTGTGATTATGTAAGTTATGTAAGTGATAATTTTTGTCGCCAATTGTCGTTTAAATAAGATCTTTTTTAGTAACTCTCATTGTTTGTTTGAAAGAGCCACTCAATAATTAGCGTATTTTAATGCATTATGTCACTCCACTAATTTCAAAAATAAATGAATCTCTGTGTATAAATAAGGCAGCGGCATCATAATAGATAGATAGATAGATAGATAGATAGTATATTTGGTTACATAAATAACAAAGTCAAGTTACAAATGATATACAATATAAAAATTCAAATAATTGTTCATTCTAATCAATTCAGAGTTTCACATTGAAGTCCTCCAGACTGTATGGTGGGTTTTCCAGAAGATAATCTTTCAATGTTTTCCGAAAAATCCTCTTCTGGAGTTTTCTCCATTGAATGGGAATTCCATTATATAATCTTACTCCTTCATTTTTTCTCATGCCTGTACATAATCTAGCTTTCTCGATGTTGAGGTTGTCACTAGATCTGATCCCATATGGTTGACATTCTGATCTTCTATCATGCAAGGTGGGATTATTCACAATATTCATGATTAGCCTTAGTATTAGTTCAGCTACAACAGTCATTATATTGTGTTTTTTGAATATTGGCTTGCAGTGGCATTGCGAGTTCACACCTTCAATGGCCCTAAGAGCCTCCTTTTGGGCCCCCAAAATCTGCTTTATGTGACAAGTAAGCCCCCATTGCTCTAGAGCGTATAGCATCCTGGAGTGAAAAAGTCCATAATATACAGTTATTGCTGCTTTTTGGCTGATGATTTGCCTAACCCTTCTAATAGCAAATATGCTGTTATGTAATCCCTCACTGAGACTGCTACAATGATCTCTCCATGTGAGACGGTTATCTAGTAAAACGCCCAGAAATTTTACTCCACTTGAAGGTAGCATTCGGGATGATGAGAAAATCATTGTTTTGGTTTTAAGTTCGTTAAGCAAAAGCTTATTCGCCCTGAACCATGTTCCCGCAGTTTTCCTAGCCTGTTGGCATCTCAATTCTAAATTTTTTGCATCCTTGTCCTTCACAGCAAAGCTAGTATCATCAGCATATAGCACAGTATGGCATGCCAAGTTTTGTGGTAAATCATTGATGTAAATGATAAAAAGCAGAGGTCCCAGAACAGAGCCCTGTGGAATACCCTGAATCACATCAAGCATGGAACTTCTCTGCGGTCCGCAACTCACTACCTGTCTTCTTCCAACAAGGTAAGATGTGAACAGAGCAAGGGCTACCCCTCTTACACCATAGTACTCAAGTTTTTGGGTACATATATGGTGGAACATACAATCGAAAGCTTTCGATAGATCACAAAATTCGGTAGAAACTGAGCAATGTTCCTCGAAACCATCTACTATGTAATTACATAGGGATTCTATGCCGTCAACAGCTCTACGTTGTCTTCTAAATCCAAACTGTTCTTCACAAAAGTATCTATTTTTATCCATATATGATAATAATTGATCTGCCATTATCATTTCAAGTACTTTGGAGAATGTAGGAACTATGGAAATTGGTCTGTAATTATTTGTTTCTGTTTTACTTCCATAATATAATACTAATTTAATGTTAATAACTGAGATTGAATTCTCGCACTTCACTTGGTGAAACATCAAAAAGATAGGCAGTAGATAATTTCCTTGAATATATAAATACTTTCTACAACTCGATTGAATTTACAAAATAAGTAGAAAACGAAAACGGTACCTTGAATTTCTTAGACGTTCAGATTGCTAGGAATTTGAATTCTCTTACTTTCAACATTTATAGAAAACCAACCTTCAGAGATACTTCAATTCACAGCGACAGTAACCAACACATTAAAATAAAACTCAGTGCTTTCCATTCGTTCATACATAGGTTGTTCACGATTCCATTATCGGAAACAAATTTTCAAATCCAAGTTAATACAATTAAATTATTAGCCACCAATAACTGTTACAATGAAAGTCTTACCAATAAGCTCATTGGCAAAAAACGAATTAAGTATCTGTTGCATTCAATATACCCCACGCAAACTATTAACACTTTCACTGCTCACCGTTAGGGGACATCATTAGCCGGGTGCTCACCATGTTATTTTCTGAAAATGTATCTCGGAAATGTCATTTCTGATTGAGTGAAGTAAATGGAAGAGATATTCGCACATTTCATACTTTTTTTTGTTATACGCGGATCCGCGTCATGAGCACTGTGGTAGTAATTTCATCCCTGCGTGCGGAATGACGCAGATCCGCGTTTTTCGATTTTGCTGAGTTTCACAAGAAAAAAAAAAGATATATAAACGCAAACTCATTTATTGATAAAATACTATAAACAAGAATCAAACTATAAATGAAATGAACACAAAATATCAAAAAATGTCAAGGTCATTAAAACTAGAAACTATGAATGATATGCTGCAAAACATTCACCTGGGCACAAACCAGGTTTATCCGAACAGGTAGGGCATTCAAATATAGTATCTTTTCTTAGATTTTTTACTGAACATATTCGGCATCTTTTTCTTTTAGTTTCAGCCTTCGTATTTTTGGAAGTTATCTTAGTGGGAAAGTGTGGTCTATTTATTATTTGAGGTTGAAGTACCTTTTTTTTCAAGAGCTTTCCAATTACGCTTAGCCGAAAATCATATAGGGACATCTTTCTACCAGAAAATCTTTGAAACAAATAATACGAGTTCAGTAGCATAACCTGAAAAATGTGTATCGCTACCTTCTTGTACCATCGGATTGTTTTCCGTTCGCAGGGGTAATATGAGAGCATTTGATCCTTATGATCAACACCGCACATATTTTTATTATACTCTAAAATTGGTAATGGTTTGTTCAGTTTTTGCCCTCTTCTGTTCTCAATTTCTGTCATGTTATTTTCAAACTCTGAGGATAAATATAACACCTCTCTTTTGTCTTTCCACTTTCCCACTAAGATGCCCTTGCGATACTTTGATACAATCTCACCTTTTTTTAAATTTGCTCCTTTCACTTCCACAGGAATACCTTTTCGCTTTACATTTAATGTTCCCGTGCAATAAGTATTATATCCTAATTGTTCCTCAGCTAGTTCAATACTTGTATAGAAGTTGTCAATATATAGTGATCGGCCACATCCAAGGTGGTTCTTCATCAGGCTCATAACAACCTTTTTCGAGTGACCTTTTCCGCCTAAAGAGTCGAGAGCACCAGTATAAACCATCATATCTAATATAATTCCAGTAGGTTCTGTGAGAACATAAAGCTTAATTCCATATTTGTGTCTTTTGTTTTTTATAAACTGCTTGAAAACTAATCGTCCCCTCCATAATACCATTGATTCATCAAGCGAGAGATCTTTTCCTGTTTCATATATTGCCTGCATTTTATGATTGAAAAAATTGAGCAAAGGCCTGATTTTGTAAATCCTATCCTGCACAGGTTGTTCAAGATCATTTTGGGCAAAAGGTAAGCAGCGAAGTATGATAAGGAATCGATCCCTACTCATATTATCGTGAAAACACCTCAAATTGAAAAGGGGATCTGTTTTCCAATAAACTTGTAACCTGTTAGTTTTCCAGGTTCCCATATGAAATAACAGTCCAAGAAATATATGTAATTCTGGCACTGTAAGTTGCTTCCACCTTGACAGCCTGGAATTTTCTTCGATTCCCGATAAAAAAAGTTCCTCCGCATATCTATTTGTTTCCATTACTATCAGCTGAAACATACTGTCATCGGCAACGAGAAAAAAATAATCGATTGGTTCGTTTTGTGGTTTTTCTACTAGCAACTTAGGTGTCTTGTTGCAAGAAATATTTTTAAAACTATTTACTCCACTAGGTTCATCAACCCAAGAGAGGTTTACCTCATCTGCGTCAGGAGCTTGTGTGATAGTATAGTCGGCTACAACAGTCTCCCTCTGCAAATTCAATTGATCTATTTCAAAGGCATTTGCAACTCCCAAATCATCATCCTCTACAATACAATCAAATATTATAAAAATCTACTACATCATAAAATATTACTCACCAGATTCACTGCTCTCATATAAATCATCATAATTCGGTTCGTATTCAACTTCGCTTCCTAAAATATCCTCCTTACTGTCTGAGTACTCAAGCATATATTCCAGTTCAGCCTCCGTAAGCCTCTCTGGATTTTTTACAATCAATTTTTGCCGTTTAGGACGTGAACAACTTGGCTGATTATCCTCCATTTTGATCTAACCTCAAAATCAACAAAAAAAATGCGAACTAAAAACTGCACTCGTATTTGTAATCTACTAAGGTTTACCTAAGTGCTCCTCATAGTTCAACGGCTTCGCTCCAGTGCTGAATGAATACTAAACCATCAAAGCGAACGATCTTCTAAACGCGGAGCCGCGGCGCGCGCACTCGGCAAAACCGTAAGTAAACGCGGATCCGCGTCATGAGCACTGAAAGTGTTAATGAAGAACAAAAATACTTCTCAATAAATTATGTGCCGAATTTGAGTAGCAAAATTTGTAACAGACTATCGAAAAATAACGTTAAAACAATTTGTACTAATAAAAGAAACTTGAATTCATTCATGGTCAATAATAAAGAAAAATCTAATCGGAGAAAACAGTGGTGTTTACAAAATATTTTGCGACAAATGTCCTGCTTTCTATATTGGACAAACAGGAAGGAATGTAAACATTCGTGTTGAAGAACATAAAAAGTCAATTTTACAAAATAAAAATACCACTGGCTTCTCCGAACATTGTATAAAATTTAATAATTTCCTGGATTTCAACAAAACCCAATTGTTACATTTAGGTAACAAAGGAAAGCGCTCTGGCCTTCTTGAAATTCTCGAAATAAGCCCATAATAGTAAATTACCCCTTCTAAACGAACAAATTGATTTTCAGGAATCACCTTTGCTTTTGTCTGTTTTATAAAATAAGATGTAATACTCTCCTGTAGTCAGTCTTGATTATGAGTTAATAACTCGAAACATGTCGACTATTCGTTACTGCTAAATACAGTATCTAAATATTTTTATATAGTGAAACATAAGCCAAGTGTGTTTTATTTCAATATAATGTTAATTAAAGTCAAACATGGTGCTGCAAAGATGTGTTCTGTTCATCACGTTCCAACTACAAGCGATTGACAGAATATGTGTTGTAAAAGAGAAATTTTGTAGCCATCAAGTACCTACATAACGTTTATGTATGATGCATAATTATTTGTCATAATTTGTGTATTCATCATAACTGCCAAGGCAAAATTACTAAGACAAAATGTCATCCTTCAAGGAAATGGCCGCGTTGTATCGATTATTGCTTCAGATGCTATATTTCAACTTTCTGCTCAAATGAAGATAGATCTACTGCAACCAATGAGTTGACATATTGAAGCTAAATAAAGGTTACACCCGACCATTAAATTAAGCAGATTCGTGGAAGTTAACCCGTGTAACTATTCTAACTTTAGTCAAAGTCAGTGATGACTCGTGAAATACTAAAGTATAATAACATTGCCAATTCATCAGCAATAACATAGGCGTACGTGAAAATTTGCGCCAGGTATGTCATTCACCATATACTTATATAATGACAGATAATGATACTGAAAGAAAGTTAAATTTTCTAAAACAAAGTTTTAATTCATATTTTCTGAATTCAGTCAGATATAAAGGTGAATGTATTTCTATATAGCGAAAAATAGATGTAGTAACACCTAACAATTCGTTAAATTACGTTATCTTATTATAGTAACTACTCATAGTTAAGCAGGTGAGTATCATAGCCTTATTTAATTGATCATTTTCAATCACCTGATTTTGACAGGTCCGCCATTTTGGCTGGAGGACAAACAAACCATTTACGACTATCAGTGTTCTGAGTTGTTTGCTTACGTTTATTGAAAGTAAAAGTATTAAAAAACTTTGAATCATAAATTTATATTGAAAATGGAAAGAAGTACTTATTATCAATCACTTCCTGCCGATATTAAGAGCCGCTACGATTAGAAAATCAAAATTATTGATGATATAGACCCCTATCTCTTGGAGTCCAGCTCTCAAGATTTGATATCATTGTCAACAATTCCAGTAATATCCATCATCGATATGGTTAATTATTTTATCCTCACCCACAGTTTTTATACTGGACAGCAAATGAGAGCATATAAAAGCTTGCAAGGTTTCAAATTGTATGAAGCAGGACTAGTCCAAGAAATTTATGGGAAAAGAGTGAACGAAACAGCTTTTGTAGTTATTGGCAAGGTAAGATGTATTTTAATGATATTCATTAGGTTTATTCTCATACTAATCAGTGTTCTTAATTGTTATAACTAAAAGTAAACTTTATATTTCAGGTGAAACATTCACAACGTCTTAAGGAAAAGCTTTTGAATTCATGGGTTATTATCCTAACTGACGGTAGTATTTCCAGTGGACATTGCACTTGTATGGCAGGCTTAGGAGAAGTGTGCAGTCATATAGCAGCAATTGTTTTTCTCCTTCACACCCGCTCTCAGTCTAAGGATGAAGAAGCGTGTACCTCAAAGCTGGCAATGTGGCCTGTCTATATCTATATGATATGTCTATATTTTCATATTGTTCCTCCAGAAAAAATAAATATACTTTCATGAAGGTCCTAATTTGCTGTCATATAACAATTACAGCAAAATCACTAGATACCTGGCTGCTCTACTTGCTCTTTTCGTTTAACCGAACGTTTAAACCTGCTGACTTGAGTTTTACCAACAGGATTGGCAATTGTGTACCCCATATTTTGGGTTGGAATCCAGTCAGGGTTGTCTTTATCCAATAACTCTGCAGGAGTCCCTGAAAAATATTTTAAATAAAGAGTTCATCTTTTTTCACTTATTCAAGTAAACTTACCTGTTATAAAATGTTTAGAACAGACTCGTGCATATTTCTATTGAATTTCACTAAAAGGTCCCCCTTTCAATGCTTTAATCCATTTCTCTTGCCTTTCTAGTGATACAGCATTTGAATAATCACCAGCATTCTTGAGGGCAGCAGGGATTCTATAAAATCTCACTTTGTGTCGGTTTGCTCTCATACCACAATTAACCACGGCACAAAACGATGGCATTTTCTCTAATAAACTCCAACAATAATCAAATAATCAGAAAAAAACTTTAAATTCGACAAACAACTCAAAAAATTATGAAACTTAAACGACAATTCAGCACAACTGTTTGCATAACAATGGTTTGTTTGTCCTCCAGGCAAAATGGCCGAAGTCGCGTGACGTCATATGAAAATGGTCAATTAGACGCATAACCTAGAAATTTTATCAATCTTTCTGATGTTTTTCTGTGAAAATTCTATGAACTACTTAAAGTCATAAAATTTTCATAGAAAAACATGGGAAACTGTCAAGATTATAACATATTCTGTGTACTTGTCATCGATAAACAATTGATAATAAATATATGTGCAAATAATAAAAGCATTGTAACGAAGTTTGTTATTGCCTGTAATAAAAGATAAGTATAAAACGGTGTTCGACAAGGTTGCTAGGCGTAAGCATCCGCTATATTGTTATTATTTTCAGTAGATTCAGTAGAAGTTGAGGATAGCGATGAACTTAGGCAAGTACAATAAATTGTTATTACTAAATTTTTGTAAAATACTTTATATAAATATACAGATATGAATCTAATATCAGTGTATTATTAAATATAACGTACTATTATGATATATATATATATATGATTTTCAAGTGAAGAATTGAGTACAATTTTTCGAAATAATCTACTATCTATTTATTTAATGACATACAGATCGGAATGAATAATTGAAGGCAACAAATTTTTCAAAATTTGAAATTTTTTTTAATTACAAAAAAGTAGCGTCTCAAACATCAATTTTTGTGATGAAAATCCGAGCGATTGTTACCATTTAATTTGAATGAATTTGACTTAATAATTAACAACGATCTAGCAGAATATTCAAGATACAATGCCACTACCGAAGCAATTTTTCGAGGCACATAAAATTAATCGCAATCGTGAGTATCCTACTTTAATTACTATCAACAAATCATAAGTAAGATTGAATGTACTGATTAAGTTCATAGTAAGTTCATATTTTCATAATAATTTTTACGAAATGTTTATTTCCATAACTTTTCATAAAATATTTCAATTACGGTTTTATTACCATTAATTCATTCATAACTGTCAAACATTATCTCATTTAATTACTCTTAAACTTTGTTAATTTATTTCATTCAGGTTGCTTTTTAATACATGATACATTAATAGTAAAGAAGACATAAAAATCAAAAGAATTGTGCAGCCATATGTTCAACGTTGAATATCTCGAAAATTAGTGGCTCTAGCGTTACGAAAACAAAGTGCCTTATTTACAGAGAAAATATTGGAGAATCGAAAATTATACTAAAATGACAGTTCTGCCAGTGGCGTAGAATTTAGGAAACGAGAACTCTTCCGGTGCCCCTGCCGTACGCCACTGGTGATAGCGAGAAAGTATTCTTTACTATTATTTGATGCGTCCCAAACTACTTTAACTTACTGCCAAATATCATAAAGAAATGTCAAGCAGCATTAAAGTAATGAACAAAATTAATTTTCAATAATCTAAATAAAACACCCTGTAAATCAGTAAGGAGAACCGTTAAAATATTTACACATATTAATGAATCAACCTGTATAGAGAAAGGAACTTCCTTCAAACCGGATGTGTCACGATACCTCCCGTCTTTTTTTTTAAATTACGAATTGTTTCGTACAGTAATGAAATCTGAAATGTAGTTTCAAAATCAGAGACTACAAGAGTAAATTAAAAAACGAGAACAGAAATATATATATCAATAAACAATTACTATCAGATCAGAGATTACAATACAAACACAAGTAATATAGTTATTATGCTATCAAGGGTATTAACGCTTGAGGTCGATGGTGTGTTTATACCTTGACAAAAAAGGTTATCCTTATAATACCCATAGATCCTTCAGCGATTAATGTCCGACTAAATATTTTTTTAAATATTTTTAATTTGAGAAAAATCTAATTCTAAACAAATAAGGTAGGTACTAGCACTTACCTGAATAAATTGTCATAGCATAATGACAGTAGCTATTTGTAGCGGTTGTTATTTGTCAATAAGACAGCTCATAGTAGGCATGTCATTTGTTGATATTTTGACGTTTGTTGAATATTTTTGTCATCATTATTAATGAATGTCATTGGTGCTTTCTTTGTGTAGTCTTATAGAAATAATGGAAATGAATATGAATTTACCCAAGACTATCATAGAAAATGCAGCCAAAGCTGCGAATAATTTATAGCCGGAGAAATTCAGAGTCGTATACGATAAGGATTATGAAGTGTTTAATCAATGGAAGTTGCTTCATTTCTCCTCGTACAATGAGGGGGCGTTATGATCTATAACGCCTGCTCATAACGCCCTAGAGCCTTATGAGTGTATTTATAGCAACTGTATGTAAGGTAAAATAAACAAATAATTTACAAGTGAAAAATAAAAATAATTTTGTGATTCACGCATAAAAATGTAGAAAAGTAGAAGGAAATGCCAATCTCCCCCAAGATATTTTAGTGAAAGCTGCTAAAGCGGTTGATGTATTTGTTCAATAAAAACTAGGAGGATTTGCGAGAAAGAATATCTACTTGTTGAGTCCTGGCTGGCGAAACTCTACATGTACCATGTCGACGAAACCGTTTTGATGGATTCTTTTCAAGATTTGTCAGAGTCATATTCTCCAAATTCCATTTGGACAAATTTCTCAATGTTACGTAAGGATCTAATGGTTCATAAAGAGAAAAGAAGCAATGACAAGTTGATGTATCTGCAACAGTTCCTAAAGGAAATTGGGAAAAATTATCCGCCTTGTTTTTTTCTGGCACAAGCGCATCAACAGCTTTAACAGCTTTCACTGAAATATCTTGGAGGAGATAGGAATTTCCTTCGACTTCGGACATTTTTATAGTAGGGGAGCCCGAGATGATAAATGGGGATTTATTCGAGCGTCGTGAGGATCTTTTGAATTGTGAAAATTAGATGCTAAATCGAAAAAAAGATTATATGATGTATGCCATTTCACGGGGGGGGGGGACATGTGCAGACTTTCAAAAATATAAAAAAAATCGTTATATAGAAATACTCGAGCGCGTCAGATATTAATAGTTTATACGCCCCACATCGTCTCTGATAACGAAGGTAGGTTAATCTGCATTTGGGGTGACCGTACGAGACCAAAACTCATCGCCGATATTCGAAAATGCAAAAAAAATCGTACATTTCCTTCAAAATAAAAATTCTACCGTGCTCGAGAATGTCAAGGTGACGTTTTATTTTTGCAACTTTGTGAGTCTCCTATTTCCTTATGGTACGTGCAAATCGTCAGATTAGTGAAATGCCTACTCTTCTGCATGTAATCAACTCACCTTGCCTTAATCTGACGCGCTCGAGTTTTTCGAACGATCGATTTTTCTTTACTTATCTGATCGGCTGCCCTAGACGAACGCCCCCATATCGAGGATTCATGTGTGGTGGGGATACTTAACAGGGTGCAAGGTTTTCCACAATATGTTATTCTGTCACGCTTCAGTTAATCCCAAAATCCCCGCTTGGGGTCCCCCACTATTATGCGTGAATCGCAATGTGCTGTATATGTTTGAACAAAATAAATTTCCTATTCCCTAGGGAGTCATTTTTCTGAAATTAAGGGTAATATTTCATATTTAGGTGACTTTGACATAATATCATTATTTGACAAATGATTTACCAGTTGGACATTAAGATCTTACGTCTCCATTTGATTTTTCAATCTAGAGATCTACAATTCTAACAGACTCTTTCAGAACTGAAACATAGATTTTTCCGACTAGTCATGTCATACAAATACAAAAGATAAACTGTGAACGCTTCATCTTGACGCCACTGTTCCCCAATTGAAAATATTCTGAGACGGTAAACTCGATAATGGTCCCCATTAAGAGCTGCGGGGTCAGTCCCGATCGACACGAATGCATGATATGCCGCAATTCGACGCTATTTATTTCTTTCATTATCTGTCTATTAATCTTCCATTGGAATTATAGTTATTATACTGTTTTATACAAGGTTCTGTCAACGGTGCACATTTCACGTTTATTCTTGAAATCGTTTAGTACCGATAAATTGACGCAGAAATGGTCGAATATGGGTGGCAGATGGTCGAGAATTCGGTACTCTAGTTGGAATTTATCCCAGAGGTTACGATTTAATGTTATTGGATGAATATGAGCTACTGGTACTCCAGGAAATCCCTTATGTCAGCATTTTCATGATTCGCAACACAATTTACAATGATAATTCGATACAATATAATTTATACAATAATAATATATTTTTTCGACTCTATTGGCGACTGAAATTAAGATCGTAGCGCCAGAACGGCTAATATTGGTACTACTCTCTGGGCCATTAGCGGTTTGTTTACATTGATTGGGAATGTTATTTACGTCCATTTCATTTTGAGTTTTCGTTTAGCTTCGTAATTTGTGTTTTTTTGGACTTCGTATTTTCCAGTGGTTTATTGTGTTTCGATTGAGGATAATATTATCTCTGTTGAACAGTAGATAACCTACCTACCTCAAGTTGAAATTTACACTGTGAGTTTTTATCATTGAACATGAAAATCAATAATAAAAAAAGGAGAGGACGAATAAATAAATCGGTTAGAGGAACTATGTATACATCATGGAAAGGATGTATGATAGAACACTATTTATTTAAAAAGTAAAAAAACTTTCAAGAAAACAGCGCTGACATGGATGCTTTCATTACCAACTGAAAGGTGTTGAGTATAAAGGACAAAACTAAGTACTTACCAGCAAAACTGAGAGAAACAACATGAAATAAAAGAAGAATTAAAGTGAATACTCTGCTTGAATGGTTTGAACGTAATGAGTTACTATATTTTTCAATTTTCCTGACGTATGACAGCTCTCCTAAAAGTATGGTGGACTTCTGAGAGTAACTGGTTTTTTTTTGATAGAATCTGTTTTACTGGTTATATAATTGAATATTTTTGTTTTTATCTAGCTATAGAGTCATGCTTTATCTCATATTATTGATGTTATAATAAACTGTTGTTTTGGTTGTGCAAATAAACATTATTTGTTATTATTATTTTAATAGTATATCTGGTTGTTAAATGAAAGAAAATACAATAATCTAGAATCTCTGTATGACGGCCTAGATTCAGATTCGGATAAAAGTTTTTTCGTGGGAACAGCATTGGACTTCAAAAACCCTACGTTTTCGGTTAGCTGAAAATTGCACATCATCAATTGGTATAAACTGCAAAGAACAAACTCTCATATGTTCAGACACATTTTGGAAAGTTATGTAAACTATATTCGGGATTTTTTTGCCCAAGATGAACAATAGTATACACAAAAATAGTGATTCATCTCTTCTTAACGTTTATAAAAGATCCCAAACAAAATTAAACACTACATATCATACAGAACACACGTAAACTGATGTAAATAAAGCAATCTTGAATCTATGGCCCATACGTTAGTAATATTCAACAACGGTAGGGGGCGTACTGCTTATCTACGTTCGCCAATACCTACACTACGACCTTAATTTAAAACCCTACAAATTATTTGTTACGAGTTGGTAAGGGATGCCTACATTTCATAATATTCTCGAAGGGCTTTCTTTTGCCGAAGAAAAAACCTTCATAGACTTCAGGAAAAGTGACGAAACCAAAAGACAATTTAGTACTAAATCATCTTTGAATTAGTCTATTATAGTTGTATTGTATGTTTATGTTTGTGTTGTAATCTAAACTACATCTCACCACGCACAAGGGATATTTTGATAATATTTCTTCTGTGGAATTTCTACTTACGTTTATTGGTTGTACTACCTTGTACTACTTTGATTAAATTTTATACCGTGTTCGGAGAATCCAGTGGTATTTTTATTTTGTAAAATTGACTTTTTATGTTCTTCAACACGAATGTTTTTATTCCTTCCTGTTTGTCCAATATAGAAAGCAGGACATTCGTCACAAAATATTTTGCAAACACCACTGTTTCTCCCATGTTAGATTTTTCTTTATTATTGACCAAGAATAACTTCAAGTTTCTTTTATTTGTACAAATTGTTTTAACGTTATTTTTTGATAGTCTGTTATAAAATGAGATGTAATACTCTCCTATAGTCAGTGTTGATAAAGAGTTCATAACTCGAAACATGTCGACTATCCTTCAGGTACTGCTAAATACAGTATCTAAATATTTTTATATAGTGAAACTTAAGCAAAGTGTGTTTTATTTTAAAGTTTAAACTTTATTCTTTATGATGTTTCACCAAGTGATGTGCTAGAATTCAATTTAAGTACACCCAAATTTTATTTACATTATTATTAGAAATACGAATCTCTGATGATTTTTAGGATTCTATGATAGTTGCAGATGTTTCTCCCCTTCAATTTCGACGTTAATAGTCGTAAATAAGGTTATGTAGCTCTAATAATCAATTCGATTACGCAGGCACTGTAAATTATCAAGAAATGTATAAGTTGAAACGTTATACTCGTGAAAAGAAATAATGTTTAGCAATGATTTAGATTCATGTAAAAATGAGTGCAACTTGACGAAATTATGTCCCAAATATAAAACAACTGGCATAGAACAAGTTCTAATGTCCTCTAAATATCTATTGGTCACGCCTTTCCTCCATTTATACTTAATCAGATTTTCACAATAACGTCTGTCGTCCACACTTTCACAATTAACGAAAATCACATTAATCAAGCGAATGGCGACAATCGTTTTATTTTATTGGATTATACGTTCATGTTTTGTGTGAGGATCCCCCGCGGGCCTGAATGCTACAAATATAATTCTATCCGCTATGCCTGTAATAGAAAATGAAACTAATTCATTGAGTAACCTCAAAATAAATCAAATATTATTTCCGATTGATTTATGCTTCCCTACTACGTAACAACGTAGTGCCTCACATGGTGGTCATTTGTTTCATTTAGCACAGGTGTTCATTATAATGCTTCTGTTAATAACTAGAAGGCTTCCTATGGTCATTTGGTATTCCATTTCATTATCTTCGAATTGAATTTTAAAGAAGAGTTCTTCTATTTTCTTCGATTATATCTTACTTTAAAAAAGTTTTGCTTGTAATTAATGCCTCACAATGATATATTGAAATGACAGTGTGAATATATAAAGTATAGGTGTGGTGAATTAATTTAGATTGGTTGTTTGCAAAGACAAAATTTTTTTTTTACGTCCGTATGAGAGGTAAAATCTTTTATAGACTTCCCTGAGAGTATCCCGCACGCATTCTCAAGGATGTATGAGACTCTGGATGTTGCTGGTTACTCACTAAAAAACCTCTCACATATTCCTTAGAAACGTTTTTCATCCTGCCCTTACAGCGTCCCTTAACAAAAGAGATGAGCTGCAAGCGGCCTCTATAGTACCTGATGAGTTGAAGTGACCCCGAGCAACACTGCATTCTGCGAGTCATTATCTCGGTCAGAGATCTGCATGCCGGAATAATCTTCAATTCTGTCATCATAGTTAGCTCTCATTCCACCTAGACAAGCTATGATTAGTACGACCATCTTAACTTTATGCCCTGGGTATAGCTTGAACATAAAATCTCGGTATTTTCCCTTTAATGTTCTACTTTCATCACCACATTATTTTCGGCAGGGGAAGAAGATTCGACAATAAACAATTCTCAAAGCTCTTGGTCCAACAGGGCTATATCTAGCTTTATTGCGTGAATCTGCCGAGTTGTTAAAAAATCATAGTTCCAGTATATGCTAGCTCTATCGTTCTCAACAAACGCTTCAATTTCTAGAGTGAAACATATGGTAGCACTATTATTATTATTCTTTTTTTCGTCCGTGTGAGAGGAAAATTTTTTTATAGACTACCCTGCACGCATTCTCAGGGTGTGTGAGACTCCGGACGTTGCTGGTTACTCACTAAAAAACCTCTTACACATTCTTTGGAGTAGTTCTTCATCCTGCCCTTACAGCGTCCCTTAACAAAAGAGATGAGCTACAAGCGGCCTCTATAGTTCATGGGACCTGATGACTCGAAGTGACCCCGAGCAACACTGCTTTCTGCATTCTGCGCGTCATTATCTCGGCGAGAGATCTGCATGCCGGAATAATCTTCAATTCTGTCACATAGTTAGCTCTCATTCTGCCTAGACAACCTATGATTAGTACGACCATCCTAACTTTATGCCCTCGGTAAAGTGTCCTCAGCTCGAAAATAAAATCTCTGTGTTTTTCCCTTTTCTGTTCTTCTTTCATCACCACATTATTTTCGGCAGGGAAAGAAAATTTGACAATAAACAATTCTCTGAGCTCTTTGTCCAACAGGACTATATCTAGCTTTATTGCGTGGATCTGCCGAGTTGTTGGGAAATCATAGTTCCAGTATATGCTAGCTCTATCGTTCTCAAAAACCGCTTCAATTTCTAGTGGAACATATGGTAGCACTATTACTATTATTATTAAAAAGGAACAAAGAGCCGAGGCCAGAGACGTATAAAGCTCTGCTACATGATTTGAAAAAATATATATAAAAATATAAAAAACCCAAAAAAGAAATTCTACCCACTGAGTATCCACCAAAAAATGCATTGAATGTTCAAGTTCAAGTCAAAATGAAATGGTAATGAATTCCAGTCGCTAAATAATCAATTAGTCAAAAAACTTTTGCGGCACTGAGTATGGAATTCTTGTTTAGTTAGTTTGATGGAATGTCCCCGAAGTCTAAGGTCGCTATATAAAAAATATGGGAAAGATCCAAGCCAATTTCGTTGTTTGGAGCTCTAAACGTTATCATCAAGTCACGGTTCTTAAATGTCGAATATCCTATTTGGCATAATCGTTCCTCATATGAAGGACGACGAGCACCAAAGGGAACTCGGGTTGCCCATTTCTGAACCGATTTTCGTTGGTAAGACACACTATCGACACTCCAAACAGGTTCAGCAAACTACAGAATCGGTCTTGTGTATTTGTTATAGATAAAAGGTACAGCAAACTTCTAACTCTCCTCTGCTGCAAACCATCTGGATATAGCACGACAGGTTCTCAGTCACTGTAATACTTAGATCTTTTTGTTGAGTGACAGATTTTAGAGGAACATTTGAAAGTGCATATTGATATGTAAGGTTTTACCTAAATGTAGCACTGCATTATTTGTTGTGTTTATGGGTAACAACCAGGACGTCACCCAGTTGGACACTTCTTGAAGAACGCTTTGCAGTCGATAATGAGCTGACAGTAAGTACTATTTGTACTTATTATGATTGAGTTGAATTTCTAAATGTCTGAATATAAACGAAATACTAAATATTCAAAATAACTTCAGTCATTTTTGTCCCGTCATTATTCAAAAAGGATCAGCTTAATAAATATGTTGTCTAGGTTATTAGATTATAAACTCTCTGATCTAGATAACTACAAAAATTTGATGTGAGGAACGTAGAATTCCTAATTATTTCAAATATTTAAGTATGACTTAATCAAACTTTGGAATATTTTGTTTAGTGGTTTGTATTGTTAAACTTCTACTTTCTTTAAAATTGAGAGAATTTAATATAGAAATTAGTTAGAAGTATTATTGTATGTTTTAATTGATTTTAATCTTTACATTTCTTCTTTCTGTTTCTTCTTCTTACCACAATATAGGCAATTTCAATCAAATAACTACTTATCATATGTTTTCACCGTAGAAGTAGAATACTCAATAAAATATTAACATATGCTGCGTCTAATTAATTCACGTTTCTTTTGAAATTAATCATTTTATATCAATGGAGTAAATAGTGTATTTTATCAACTCACAACTCCCACTGGTGATTGAAAATAGCATTGCATTTAGCAAGAGCATGACATATCCCCATAAAAATGTTGCTCCAACTACCCAACTATTATTTTCAATTTAAATATTATGAAAAAACGTCATTCAAAAGCAATAATGAGTACCTCTAGTCCTATAATCAAGCACGGCATTGGACTTAAATTAAAAAAAATTATTTCATATTGAATATTAATCATATCATATAATTTACCATAAGATATTTTTAAAGGTTACTTCAGTCAGATCAGGTGTTAACAGGGTCCTATATATCTTTAGCTAACAAGGAATCGTAATATTTATATAATACTAATTGATTAACTCCATATAAATGATAAAAAATACACGAGTAATCACTTGTAAATTATATCAGCATCCTCGAAAACCTTTAAAAAATGTGCTCAGGTTACGTAAATTGAGTGGTAATAACATACATGAAGACGATAAAGAATATTATTGATATGTGAACCGCAAGATTTTCGAAATACTTTCTATATAAGGTCAGGTTCAACTTTAGGAAATTAGCGTTTACTGATTATACATTGTCAACATTGAAAACTCCTTCCTAGTCATGCCGAAGTAATCTTCTATCTTGAAAATAGACGATATATCGTGTATATATATAATAAAGTATAAACTTTAATAAAACACACTTGGCTTATGTTTCACTATAAAAATATTTATATAATATATTTAGTAGCAGTAAAGAATAGTCGACCTCGTACCTGAAGGATAGTCGACATGTTTCGAGTTATGAACTCATTATCAAGACTGATTAAGGAGAGTATTACAACTTATTTTATAAAACAGACAGAAGCAAAGGTGATACCTGAAAATCAATTTGTTCGTTTACAAGGGGTAATTGACTATTATGAGCGGAACTTATTTCGAGAATTTCAAGAAGGTCAAGGCGCTTTCCTTTGCTACCTGAATGTAACAATTGGGTGTTGTTGAAATCCAGGAAATGATTAAATTTTATACAATGTTCCGAGAAGCCAGTGGTATTTTTGTTTTGTAAAATTGACTTTTTATGTTCTTCGCCTATAATCCAAAGGGTTAGTGCGGTTATTTGAAAAAAAAAAAACACGAAAGTTTATATTCCTTCCTGTTTGTCCAATATAGAAAGCAGGACATTCGTCGCAAAATATTTTGTAAACACCTCTGTTTTCTCCGATGTTAGATTTTTCTTTATTATTGACCAAGAATTACTTCAAGTTTCCTTTATTTGTACAAATTGTTTTAACGTTATTTCTTGATAGTCGATCACAAATTGTGCTACTCAAATTCGGCACATAATTTATTGGGAAATATTTGAGAAGCAAAATTTGTAATAGACTATCGAAAAATAACGTTAAAACAATTTGTACAAATAAAAGAAACTTGAAGTCTTTCTTGGTCAATAATAAAGAAAAATCTAACATCGGAGAAAACAGTGGTGTTTACAAAATATTTTGCAACGAATGTCCTGCTTTCTATATTGGACAAACAGGAAGGAATATAAACATTCGTGTTGAAGAACATAAAAAGTCAATTTTACAAAATAAAAATACTACTGGCTTCTCGGAACATTGTATAAAATTTAATCATTTCCTGGATTTCAACAAAACCCAATTGTTACATTCAGGTAACAAAGAAAAGCGCCTTGACCTTCTTGAAATTCTCGAAATAAGTTCCGCCCATAATAGTAAATTACCCCTTATAAATGAACAAATTGAGTTTCAGGTATCACCTTTGCTTTTGTCTGTTTTATAAAATAAGTTGTAATACTCTCCTGTAGTCAGTCTTAATAATGAGTTCATAACTCGAAACATGTCGACTATTCGTTACTGCTAAATACAGTATATAAATATTTTTATAGTATTCTTATGATGTTTTACCAAGTGATGTGCGAGAATGCAATCTCAGTTATATATATATATATATATATGTAATATATATATATATATATATATATATATATATATATATATATATATATATATATATATATATATATATATATATATTTAAAAATTGACCTATTATATATATTTTTCCACAATGTAGAGTTCTTGGTCTTAGGTCACATAATTATGTGTTCTTGATATTAGAACATTACACTAACTGAGCTCAATTTAAGATTTGTGAGTTTGATGACGAAAGTTGGATCTTTCAACAAGTTCTTGATTTATGGCCCAACAAATATATTTACTTTAAGTTTTGGTTATCTCAATTCAAACTTTTTTTTAAAAATCATGACATCCAGAGCTTTTTCAAAGTTTTGAATAGGGCTCGGCTGGACATGAAGCAGAGGCAAATGATAATTTGGTGAACGAGTAAGGAGTGAAACAACTTTGAAATGTAAGACCGTTACAAGTACGATGGGAATAGTGTCTTTTACACTACAAATTTCACCAGCTATTGAAAGGATTTTAGAATCTTGCGATTTAGTGTAGATAGCAGATAATCATTTTTTTAATAAATCATTGATACATTAAACAATAATTTGAATAACCAGTACTTACTTCATGTTTTAAATCAGGTAAGATATCAATAAAACGTACTATTTCTCCCAAAGTAAAAGAAGAATTGCATAACATGGCTATTTCGTTTTCTTCCAGCCACCTTGTTACTTATATATTATTAAAATAAATAGGATTATTATGGTTCAAATCTCTTGCACTTCAATTGAGACAACACTTGAGAAACAATAATCTTACGCACTAGAATATTTTCAAAGGAAGTTTTAGATTCTACACGCCAAAGTATATACTAATTCATGAATCACAAAGCAAATGCAAAATTGGAACTGACTAGTGTAATTTTAGATTTGTGTAAGAATGTGATGTCTTCCTATTATTCTTTAAAACATCATTGATACACTAAACAATAATTTCAATAACCAGCAGTTACTTCATGTTTCAAATCAGGTAAGATATCAATAAAACGTACTATTTCTCCCAAAGTAAAAGAAGAATTGCATAACATGGCTATTTCGTTTCCTTCCAGCCACCTTGTTACTTATCTTCTTGTGGTGCCGTACCCGGTTTAGGGCGTGGCGACCTCTCTACAACTACTCGTGCTGTGCGTGATACAGTGATACACGAATAGAAGGGACCTACAGTTTTATGACGGTTCCGAACGTCTTTACAGAGAGGCTTTGCTAGGCAGAATACTGCTCGGTGGTTTGCCATTGCCTTCCGAGAGGTGGCTCCGCATAAATTCGTTGTTCCGGCCGGGATTCGATCCAGCGACCTTCTGTTCAGTAGCCCAACGCACTGACCACTGAACTACGGAGCCACATACGTATATATTATTACAATAAATAGGATTATTATGGTTCAAATCTCTTGCACTTCAATTGAGACAACACTTGAAAAACAATAATCTTACGCACTAGAATATTTTCAAAGGAAGTTTTAGATTCTACACGCCAAATTATATACTTATTCATGAATCACAAAGCAAATGCAAAATTGGAACTGACTAGTGTAATTTTAGATTTTTGTAAGAATGTGATGTCTTCCTATTATTCTTTAAAACATCATTGATACAATAAACAATAATTTCAATAACCAGCAGTTACTTCATGTTTTAATTCAAGTAGATATCAAATAAACGTACTATTTCTCATAGTGCAAGAAGAATTGCATAACATGGCTATTTCGTTTCCTTCCAGCCACCATCAAATCTCTTGCACTTCAATTGAGACAACACTTGAAAAACAATAATCTTACGCACTAGAATATTTTCAAAGGAAGTTTTAGATTCTACACGCCAAAATATATACTAATTCATGAATCGCAAATGCAAAATTGGAACTGACTAGTGTAATTTTAGATTTTTGTAAGAATACGATGTCTTCCAATTATTTTTTAAAACAACATTGATACAATAAACAATAATTTGAATAACCAGCACTCACTTCATGTTTCAAATCAAGTAAGATATCAATAAAACGTACTATTTCTCCCCAAGTAAAAGAAGAATTGCATGACATGGCTATTTCGTTTCCTTCCAGCCACCATCAAATCTCTTGCACTTCAATTGAGACAACACTTGAAAAACAATAATCTTACGCACTAGAATATTTTCAAAGGAAGTTTTAGATTCTACACGCCAAATTATATACTAATTCATGAATCACAAAGCAAATGCAAAATTGGAATTGACTAGCGTAATTTTAGATTTTTGTAAGAATGCGATGTCTTCCTATTATTTTTTAAAACAACATTGATACAATAAACAATAATTTGAATAACCAGCACTCACTTCATGTTTTAAATCAGGTAAGATATCAATAAAACGTACTATTTCTCCCAAAGTAAAAGGAGAATTGCATAACATGGCTATTTCATTTCCTTCCAGCCACCTTGTTACTTATATATTATTACAATAAATAGGATTAGTATTGTTCAAATCTCTTGCATTTCGATTGAAACAACACTTGAAAAAACAATAATCTTACGCACTAGAATATTTTCAAAGGAAGTTTTAGATTCTACACGCCAAAGTATATACTAATTCATGAATCACAAAGCAAATGCAAAATTGGAACTGAATAGTATAATTTTAGATTTTTGTAAGAATGTGATGTCTTCCTATTATTTTTTAATACATCATTGATACAATAAACAATAATTTCAATAACCAGCAGTTACTTCATGTTTTAATTCAAGTAGATATCAAAAAAACGTACTATTTCACCACATAGTGCAAGAAGAATTGCATAACATGGCTATTTCGTTTCTTTCCAACCACCTTGTTACTAATATATAGTTATAATAAATAGGATTATTATGATTCAAATCTCTTGCCCTCAAATTCAGATAACACTTGAAAAAACAATAAATTTACGCATTAGAATATTTTCAAAGAAATTTTCGGATTCCGCACACCAAAATACCTATCTACTTATTCTTGTATCACAAAGCAAATGCTAAATTGGAACTGCCTAGCGTAATTTCAGACATTTGTAAGAATGTGATGTCTTCCTATTATTTTTACCCCGAGGCGAAGCTAAAGGGGTTATAGTCTCACGACAAAAAGTTGGTAACTGGCCCGATTTTAAAAATTCCAACGGATATCGATAAAACACATATGATTTCATTAGGGAATTTGAATTACCACTTTTTCCCAACGAAGAATGAAAAAATATAGCGTTTTTACCCCGAGGTGAAGCTAAATTCTCACTACAAAAAGTTGGGATCTGGTCCGATTTTAAAAATTCCAACGGATATCGATAAAATACATATGATTTCATCAGAGAAGTTTTGTTCCCAATTTTTTCCCAACGAAGAATAAAAAATTATAGCGTTTTTTAGATAGGCATTACGACATGCGCATGCGCCAAGGTCGATATGTACGAAGTCCTACAAAACATGCGTCGAAGTGCTCTGTGTGCCACGGTAACCAAGCGACGTTGATAGCTTAAGCTTGATTCTGCGTCTGTGTCTGCTTCCCATCCATAGAGATATCTTATCAATTTGATTCATAATTTGCAGCAAAATGAGCCGTGATAGGATATTCAAATTCGACAGTCAAAAATGAATTTTTTTGCTAAATTTTCACGGTTTTTATTCGTAATATCGACTTATTAATACATTTATTGCAATTTTCCTTCATTTCATTCGTAAAATCGACTTTCATTGTTATTTAATTTTTATAATAGGTACATTAAGAAATATTGACGACATGCACATGCGCCGAGGGGTTTTATCATTCCTAGTGCTACGCAGTAGGGTGTCCTTCATTTTTTAATACATCATTGCTACAATAAACAATAATTTGAATAACCAGCACTTATTTCATGGTTTAACTGAGGTTATATATCGAAAAAACGTACTATATCTCCGCATAGTAAAAGAAGAATTGCATAAGATGGCTATTTCGTTTCCTTCGAGCCATCTTGTTACTTATATATTATTATAATAATAGGATCATGGTTCAAATCTCTTGAACTTAAATCGAGACATTACATAAAAAAACAATAATTTTTCGCACTAGAATAGTTTCAAAGTAATTTTCGGATTCTACACACCAAAATATATACTAATTCTTATATATATGTCTTCCTATTATTTTTTTTTAATACATCATTGATACAATGAATAATAATTTGAATCACTAGCACTTACTTGATGGTTTAAATCAGGTTAGATATCGAAAAAATTTACTATTTCTCCACATAGTAAAAGAAGAATTGCATAACATGGCTATTTCTTCGAGCCATCATGTTACTTATATATTATTATAATAAATAGGATTATTATGGTTCAAGTCTCTTGCACTTCAATGGAGACAACGAGCAAGCAGCTGATCGTGTGAAATGCAGCTTCACTCCTCTCAAATGGGACAATTCTCAACATGGGACCTGTGATTCCTTCCTTCATTATCTTCCGTCGGCACTATCTTGGATGTCAAAGGTGACAGCCGGATTTTTTCTGCTTCCAGTAATTTATGAATATTGGCCGTTCCGCGTAGGCGGTTTTGTCTCTCGAATATCAGTTATAGGTGAAGATTCGATATTTCAGGATTGCGGACTATGAAGCCACTTAACATTCTTTCTTTGATAGAGTTCGCGGAAAATGGCACACAAATCGATTTCTCCAATGACACGAGTTTCAGTAACTTAAGAAATACGTGCGAGGAATATGAACCGCTAGTAATTTGTTTAGTAGTCGTGTGCGACCTAGAAAAAGGGGATTAATGAATTGCCTCATGTATTATCATTACCACATAACTATTTATAAGGAATAAGATGTCTATTTTATTAACTGAGATTGAATTCTCGCACATCACTTGGTGAAACAGCATAAAGAATAAAGTTTAAACTTTAAAATAAAAATAAATAAGGGGTAATTTGCTATTATGGGCGGAACTTATTTCAAGAATTTCAAGAAGGTCAAGGCGCTTTCCTTTGTTGCTTGAATGCAACAACAATTTTTATTTTGTAAAATTGACTTTTTATGTTCTTTAACACGAATGTTTATATTCCTTCCTGTCTGTCAAATATAGAAAGCAGGACATTCGTCGCAAAATATTTTGTAAACACCGCTGTTTTCTCCGATGTCAGATTTTTCTTTATTTTCGATATTTAAATTCGGCACATAATTTATTGGGAAGTATTTTTGTTCTTCATTAATAGTTTGCTTGGGGTATATTCTCAAATTACTAATTACCACATAGGTATTCATTCGCTATCTTCAATTTATTAGGAATGTTTTTATATAGGCATCTTTCCTGCTATAAATACAGAGAGATTATTCCAAATTGCTTGCCTCATTATATTATAGGCCCTATGAGATAAAATTAACTGGATTGCTCTGAAACCTAGATTTTTCAAATTACAATTTTCTCCCCATTTATTTACTTTCATAAATTCAGAAACTCTATCCATAGGCACTCTTTCTGCTATGAATACAATTAGATTCGTAACAGGAATTTATCAATTATGTAACGAAAATAGATAAAAAGATAGTATTTTAAGAAATGTATGATCCGGCTTGTTCAAAAATTGGAAAATTCTCGTTAAATTTTTTATAACTATTACCCTGATTTATCTCAATACAGACCATGAAACAAAATAAAAAATTGTTAAAAATTCTATTAAAACTTGATAACCTATTTGATTCTAAGATTACATAATTTTTATAAAATTGGAATAAATGAATACCTATACATATATATATATAAATATATATATATATATATATATATATATATATATATATATATATATATATATATATATATATATATATATATATATTTGAAAAACTTGGTTCACGGAATGAACCGCGTAAAAGATTTGAAAAATCTCACCCCCGACTATAAGCGTATCACTCATGACCCGACAACATACCTGGAGAAAACCACAAGATCTCGTATCAACCAATCGAATCTCCCACCTGAAATAAAAAAGTCTCTAATCCCAAGAGAAAAATCTTCTAGAACCCCTCGAATTTATGGTCTACCCAAAGTTCACAAGCCTAATATTCCACTTCGACCCATTGTCAGCGCTTACAATTGTCCAACACATCCTCTTGCGAAATATCTCGCCAAAACCCTTCAACCCCTTGCCGAACAAACCCAGTCATACGTCAAAAACTCTTTTCACTTCAAAGAACTCCTTCAAAATATTGATATTACCCCAACTGATCTCCTTGTTAGTTTTGATATTGTCTCCTTATTTACAAATATCCCCATTGAAGAAACACTTTCCATCCTAGACACGAAACATCAAATATCCCCAGACAACCTATCCCTGATCAAACACTGCATGGCCAACACTTATTTCATCTTTCAAGGCAATTTCTTCAGACAAATCAAGGGAGCCCCAATGGGATCCCCTCTCTCCCCCATCATAGCCAACATTTTCATGGAACATTTCGAAACCCAAGCTCTCTCGTCATTCGACCTTAAACCATCATGCTGGCTACGTTATGTAGACGATGTCTTTGCGATCTGGCCCCATGGCGAAGACTCGTTGCTCCACTTCTTGAATCATTTGAATGGCATACATCCAAGTATCCAATTCACAATGGAAGTGGAAAACGATGGGTCTCTGCCATTCCTCGATGTCATGATCAAAAAACTTCCCATCCCAAGGCTTCTCCTATTCAGTTTATCGTAAACCCACTCATACAAACCGTTATCTGAATGCCCAGTCTCACACCACCATCCTTCTCAACTTAACTCTGTAGTTAATACCCTAATCTACCGTTCCATTCGAACTATCTGACGACGAACACCGTGAATCAGAACTCAAACTCTAAAACATATATTATTACGGAACGGTTACAACACATATCAAATCGACAAGAGCATACGCAAACACACAAATATCACCCCCACCTCTACCACCTTCCAATCCCACTGAACAAGAATCTACACCTAAATTATTTCTTCCTTACATCAAAGGAGTAACAGATAAGATCGCAAGATCTCTCAAAAACACAAACATCAAAACAATATTCACTACTCATCAATAACTCTCCCATCTGGTCAGATCCGTCAAGGATAAAATTCCTAACGAAAATCACTGTGTTTATGAGATTCCCTGTTCCAATTGTCCTCGTTCCTATATAGGACCAACGAACCGACGAATTCAGGTCCGTGCCAAGGAACATTCACTTGCGGTAAGACACTCAGATATCGCCACCGCCCTTCCTCATCATCACACCCCAACAGGCCACATTATCGATTACCCCAATACAAGAACTATTGCTACCGTCCGACCAAACAAATCCCGAAATATCCGTGAAGCTATAGAAATAGAAAAACGACCAAATTGTTTGAACACCAGAGAAGACAGTCACAGACTCCCATCAGCATGGAAACCACTTCTCAGTGGTCGCCATGTAACGCCCAATCAGAGTGCATCCCGCACTGATGAGCGTGAGTACCCACCCCCCTCCCCTATAAATACGGCCACGCGACGATCGGCCCGTCAGTTGACTCTGAAGAGTAGGCAGATTGAGACTTCAGAGTTGACAGGAAGCAATACGGTTAGTGGAGTAGGCAGGTTGAGACCACGCAATCGTATTGTTTCCGATTCCTCCTAAATTCGATTCGTGGAGTAGGCAGATTGAGGCCACGAGTCTGAATTATTTCCCTTCTAATTCTCCTGAAGATGGCTTCGCAAAAGTAGCCGAAACGTCGAGAATTTTCATCTCTTTTACACGTTTTATTCCGTGAACCAAGTTTTTAAACTACGTACAACCGCGAAAATCTTTCAGAACATATATATAATATATATATATATATATATATATAATATATATATTCATAAATATATATATATATATATATATATATATATATATATATATATATATTTATAAATTTATATATATATATATATATATATTTTATAAATATATATATATATATATATATATATATATATATATATATATATATTACAATGAATAAACTTTTTAAATAAATATTGAGCTCGATTATATCACTATATTGATCTGTTTTGGATGTCTTCTCCCACTCCTAGGATTTTATTTTAGAACTCTTCGGGTTGGCTGGTGTACCAACTCCTAGGGTCTTTCGGACTCTTCGGATATTTTTCTGAGGTCTTTAATTGCTTTTCCAAGGGCCCTTAATCAGATTAGAACTCATATTTATACTTCTGGAATCTTCAATTGGGACACCTAGGGTCTTTTTGTAGGCTCCTGGAGTCTTTAATTGGGACTACTAGGGTCTTATTTCTTCCTTCCACTCCTAGGATCTTTTTATAAGCTCCTGGGGTCTTGCGCTTCCTAGCGCAAGCGATATTTGAAAAAATTTACGGTATTTGGGGAAAACTAAAAACTCTATCGCCTTTACAATATATTTACGTAGTATCAACTTAATTCTTCAGCGTCACAAATCGAAAAGAAAGCTATGCTCCGCATTATCGGCTTCGATATATTTTTATCCCTCCTACAATTTGAACTGACGCTAGTAATCGAATCTTCTTCTTCATGTGCCGTCTCCCTTCAGGAGGTTGGCTATCATCATTGCTATCTTAATTTTGGATGCTAAACAGGTCAGATGACGTGGCCTCAAACCACTTTCGTAGATTTCCAAGCCAGGACATTCTTCTCGCTCCAATGGATCTTTTTCCCACTATTTTACCCTGGATTATGAGGCGTAGAAGTTCGTATTTAGTACCTCTCTTGATGCGGCCGAGATATTGCAATTTTCTTTTCTTAACTTCCTGTAGGATCTCCCTTTCTTTTATCATTTTTCTCAGAACCTCAGAATCGAATCTTCTTTACTGGTTAATCGCAGCTGAAATTGGGTTTAGCCAGTCGACGGTATTTCATAACGTTACAGATTATTCAAAATTCAGATAATAATTTTAAGAGGACTTGACAAGGTCTGTACTGATCTTTGTGATGCAGACCTAATAATGTGATACGAAGAAGAATTATTGTGACATTCAGTCATGGTCAAATTATCAATTTTTACAATTTGTTCAAACATTATGTCTTTCTAGTTGTTTTAATTTCTCCGGTGATTCATAACTTTATAAGTAATTGCGAAATTGTCGGAGGTCCACTAATTTATATAAGGAAATATGCGTTAATGTAGTATCACTAGATTAAAGACTTAATTGATTTTCTAAATGAGTATACACGAAGGCATTCCCTTGTTTCACTTCGGCAATATTACCAATATTAATCAATCCCTGCAACTGCAAATTATTCAAGGAGCATTCAAGATAAGTCGATAAGGAGAAGTTATGGTGAGTGACAAGATCAGACATAAGGTTGAATTGAGATTGAGTTTGAAAGATGGCAAAATCTACACTAGTGATAGTAACATGTAGACATGTGCCTTTGCAGTGACAAGTTAGAGTATGTGGGGAGTTAGGGACAGTTAAAGACCGTTTCAGATGACTATCTCAAGCAATTGCCATGTCAACAGTTCAGACAGATTTGTTGGACCCTAATAGAAGTTATTTGAGTTGAATCCGAAAGACCGCAGGAAATTAAGCTGTAATTGGAATTATAATGATTATTTATGCAATAAAAATCTTCATCTGTTCTTCTAGGGTCTCTTTACTGTATATTTAATGAATACCGAATACGTTTATCTACCATGGTATAAAGACTACTAAATGCGGCTTTCTTATTTGCCATAAATGTGGCACTCTTCGTGATATTATATATATATATATATATATATATATATATATATATATATATATATATATATATATATATATATATATATATATAATGAATAAAGTATAAACTTTAAAATTAAAACACTTGGCTTATGTTTCACAATATAAAAAATCTTTAGATACTGTACTTAGCAGTAATAAAAAGTCGACATGTTTCGAGCTATGAACTCATTATCAAGACTGACTACAGGAGAGTATTGCATCGTAATTTATAAAACAGACAAAAGCAAAGGTGATACCTGAAAATCAATTTGTTCGTTTACAAGGGGTAATTGACTATTATGGGCGGAACTTATTTCGATAATTTCGAGAAGGTCAAGACGTTTACCCTTGTTACCTGAATGTAACAATTATTAGCCATCAATAACGGTTACAATGAAAGTCTTATCGACAAGCTCATTGGGAAAAAACGAAGAAAGCATCTGTTGCATTCAATATCCCCACGCAAACTATTAATGAAGAACAAAAATACTTCCCAATAAATTATGTGCCTAATTTGAGTAGCAAAATTTGTAACAGACTATCGAAAAATAACGTTAAAACAATTTGTACAAATAAAAGAAACTTGAAGTCATTCTTGGTCAATAATAAAGAAAAATCTAACATCGGAGAAAACAGTGGTATTTACAAAATATTTTGCGACGAATGTCCTGCTTTCTATATTGGACAGACAGGAAGGAATATAAATATTCGTGTTGAAGAACATAAAAAGTCAATTTTACAAAACAAAAATATCACTGGCTTCTCTGAACATTGTATAAAATTCAATCACTTCCTGGATTTCAACAAAACCAAATTGTTACATTCAGGTAACAAGGGTAAACGTCTTGACCTTCTCGAAATTATCGAAATAAGTTCCGCCCATAATAGTCAATTACCCCTTGTGAACGAACAAATTGATTTTCAGGTATCACCTTTGCTTTTGTCTGTTTTATAAATTACGATGCAATACTCTCCTGTAGTCAGTCTTGATAATGAGTTCATAGCTCGAAACATGTCGACTTTTTATTACTGCTAAGTACAGTATCTAAAGATTTTTTATATTGTGAAACATAAGCCAAGTGTTTTAATTTTAAAGTTTATACTTTATTCTTTATGATGTTTCACCAAGTGATGTGCGCGAATTCAATCTCAGTTATATATATATATATATATATATATATATATATATATATATATATATATATATATATATATATATATATATATACAGGGTGTATCATAAGTACGTCGAAATATTCAAGCAAGTGACGTATTTCTGAGACAATTTTAAGAAAAAAGTCCATATAAACTTCTGTCCGGAAATGCTTCGTTTCGGAGATAGGTACAGGGTGTTGAAATTGAATTTTTTTTCATTTTTTAAAAATAACATTTTGCACCAAATTTGGTACCCGGGGTTTTTTTGACGTGCGAAAAAATTGTTTATTTTGAGGAGATCTACCAAATACTTAATTTTTTGTTATGTTCTCAGCAACTTCACCTAGTACCCTATGAGCTAAGTAACGTGCATCGATATAGAAAATTGTAAATATCTCGCAAACTATCACATCCAGCGTTCTTGAGGAAGTGTACCTTTTTTACTTGGGTGTGGGAATAAGGTTTTTTCATGAAAAGCGTCAAAAGTTTACTGTCACAAAAGTTAGGGAAACTTAAAATAAATAATGATAGCGTACGCAGCGCCCTCTAGGTGCTACATAAAAATTAATACAACATTTTGATTTCGCACGTCAAAAAACCCAGGGTACCAAAATTCGTGCAAATAACTTATATTTTGCAAAAGCTATTTTTTAAAAACGAACAAAATAATTCAATTCCAAAACCCTGTATCTCCAAAACGAAGCACTTCCAGACACAAGTTTATATGAACTTTTTTTCTCAAAATTGTCACTTGAATATTTTAACGTACTTATGTTACACCCTATATATACATATATATATATATATATATATATATATATATATATATATATATATATATATATATATATATATATATATATATATATATATAATTATTTATTCGAATTGTTGTTGCCTGTGAACTATTTCTAATCTCTTGATAATTATTAGGAATAACAGGCTTGTTGAATCTTAAAACTTTTCAATAAAATCGAGTTTTTTAAGATTCAACAAGCCTGTTATTGCTAATAATTATCAAGAGATTATATATATATATATATATATATATATATATATATATATATATATATATATATATAGGTATATATATAAATATATATATATATATATATATGTATAGATATATATATAGATATATATATATATATATATATATATATAAATATATATATATATATATATATATGTATACACATGTTTATGTATACACATAAACCAGTTTAGCACTTCGCTTATTAATGATCTGTTGACTATAGCTGAGACTTGACTGAAAAAAAGCAAAGAACTTCATTTTATATACCTTCAAAGAACGAAATTTCTAGTTTTACAATATTCTAGAACACACAATTACATTTGAATGCAATCTGGAAAAATGTGGAATTTCAAGAGAATTTCTTGAATGTTAGCAGCAGCGGATTACTGAAGTTCTCTGGAGATGCAATTGTGCGAAGTAAAAATCCATCTGAAATAGGCTTTTTAACTCTCTCTGGCACTGAAAACGAATAATAGATATGTGTAAAACTGTCCTATTTTTCCTTGTATTCTCAAAAAAAAATAAAAGAATAAACTACACGTAAACTTACAGGATGGGCAAATTTCGATGTGGCGATTGGCACCTCGCCCACCTTTAATTCGCCACTGATCATACACTTAACGTCTTGCTACAAAACCTCGAATTTAAATAAGTCAAACAAATTTTAAAGAAATTGATCTCCAACAGCTTATGATGAGAAAATTTCAAGTAATATTGAAATATAGTGACGCTGAAATAACAGAAAAATTCACAAGAAAATAACACAATCAAAAAATATAATTTAAAAATCTCAGTTATGACGACAGCTTATGATTAGAAAATTTCAAATAATATTAATATATACACTGAAATGACAAGAAAATTCACAAGAAAATAACACAATCAAATATAATTTTAAAATCTCAGTTGTGACGAATTACAACCTTTTTTAATTATATTTGTGTACCGAGGCTGTACTTTGTCTCTCGTTACGCTTGATAGCGTTAACTGAGAACCTAGAGTTGGCATGACAGTAATCTTCTCTTTCGAGGTGTGAACAGAAACGGCTTGTCTGTTGATAATAATCCTCTTTGATATCCTACGGATCATTTACTGGTTAAATTCTGCTATTCCGGTCATGTTTTGCATACTATTTGTTAGTTAAGCAGGAACATAGATTTTACATTTAATAGCAGGTTAATTTCGCCCACTTCAGTAATTGCTAACTTCACTACAATAGGCATGACGACCGTATCAAAAAATTGTCGATTTAATGCTTTTAGGGGAAAATTCATATTGAAAAGAATTTAAAACAATGCTTTAGTTTCATTTAAAAAATTCAGATTATTAAGAGTTTCAATAAAATAAAACATTAAAATACTGCAATCCGCCATTCTGACTGAAACACCAATCACAGCACCTGACGTCACGCTTAGGTAAACTCCGCTGTCAATACTCTCATTCGCTGTGTTTTGTTGTTGTGAATACTACTGATTACGCATTGGGATTGATTTTTTATTATTTCACGTGTGGTTTATCGACTCCACTCTACTATAACAATGGAACCAAGCTTTGTTAAGGCAAATATCTCAAATTTACCCAGGATTGATGTATTAATGTTGGGCGATTTCCTCCCAACAAATGAAGAATTTTGCTCGTCTGAGTTTAGAAACGTAAGAACTTCCTTGTGAGTAAATTGTAATTATCTTTACCCTAGATACATCCATTTTAAATATAATCAAACCCGTTTCGAACTCATGCGAGTTTATTTTACTTTCATAGGTTATTTTTATAATGCACTTGTCATTGTTTAGTTTTGAGGTTAGCTCCCTCACAGCTTGTAAGTTGCTATTTTAGAGTTAATAACATTTTAAGACCCGATAAAACAACTACATTTCTGTAACTAATAAGCACCTACTGGTACTAGTAGTATTTTTCCTCATAGAAAACACCTAAAATCTGATGAATCACCAAGTCAATGTGTATGTATTTGTTCTAATTAATTTCAATTATTTTAGGTCTTCAAGCAATCAGTTATGCGTAACTGAAACGGGAAGGAAACATTTGTACAGTGAAGTGCAAGATTTGCCCAGAGCAAAGATATATATATATATATATATATATATATATATATATATATATATATATATATATATATATATATAATTATATATATATATATATATATATATATATATATATATATATATATATATATATATATATATATATATATCGTTCGGATTTCAGCGTGCGAGCTTTAATCACTTATTTCTTATTATTTTCTTGTTTGGGACATGAACAAATACTTTGCTGAGTGTTCTTATTGATGTGTTTTTACACTGCGGTACTGCACACCACTCATAATTTTTTGAATTCATTTTCACCACACGAATGAATTTGATGTTTTGTTCACTTTCTTCGCTACGCATAGACACAATGATATGTTTACCTAAGCGTGACGTCAGACCGACGCCATGACAAATGCGAGCTGTTTTCGCGCGCTATTGAAATAATATTAGAAAAATGGCTTTAAACTTCGTTAAACTTAAGTTTATTACCGAAATGAAGGTTTTTTCGTGAATAGTAAATGTGTATCCACATTAAGGAAGAGTATTTCAAAATCATTCGTCACGCCTATTCACTTCTTCTATTTCTTTGGATTGACTAAATAAATATTTACATATTGAAGATTTCAAATGTCAGTAGATTATTATAGGAATTTAGAAATTTGTAAATTGTATTCTTAGAAAGAGATTTGATTTTTTGTAGAATGTTTTAATAGTTTGTCCATTTTCATGCCGTACCCTCGGTGCCACAGCACGGGTATTCCACTGGATCTTCGGGAAATCATGTTCACCTTCCTATTCCTTCCTCGGAATTAACAAAAAAGTTCATCATTTACAATGCTAAGAATATTTATAATCACCTTCCAGATGAATTAAAATCTATAACTTCCTTGGCCAATTTTCGGAAACGAACGAAACCATATTTTCTTGATAGACCTTATTACTTGGTAGAGGACTACTATTCTAAGGAATTGATTCTGCATTGATTGATTGATATGACCAAATTGAATAGCACAGTAATTGCACAGACATCAGCTTCGATTTAAAAAAAATTGACACTTACTCGCGGTTCTATTGATGATAATTAAAAATTTGTATATATTTTATATGAAAATGTGGTTTAACGTGTTTTTATTTCTAAGTCTGTTACATTGTTTAGTTCATCTTTTTGTTTGATGTGTTTTTGTTCGTATATTTTACATTGTTTAGTTTTATGCTTTGTCGATAAATTGTACAATTTCAAAGACAATGAAGCATATTTTGATTTTAATTTGGAGTTATTTTATATATAAAATTGAATATATGATCTTTTTTTTATACTACAACAATCCTTTTCAACAGCACTTTTCTAAATTTATTAGATTGAAGCATGCAATTAAAATTTCAGATTTGAAAATTTAAGAAAATTGGAGAAAAAGTACAAAAGTCTTCATGAATATATAAAACAGTAGAACAAGTAGTAAAAAAATATATACTCGGCGATATATATAATATGGCGATTTTGCCCCACCCCCCTGAGGTAATACCGTCCCCCTGGAGAGGCAAAACCGCTCTAATAAAACATAACGTTTCATTGGCATAAAATTCACAAATTTGGTTATGTAAACATATATTGCACGTAAAGCTTCCTAAATCGTCCTTTGACAGACCCGTGCAGTCTTCATGGAACCACTTCTTGCACATTCGACACTGCACCCAGCCTTCATTCCTCTTCGATTTCGAATACAACCTATGACAATTAGCACATGAGGGATCACAGTCAGTGTCACTCTCCGTGTCTGTTGACGATTCTTTTATCTGAACAACAGGAATTTTCGTTTTGCTCGTCTGCCCACTAAACTGAACCTATTTTTTCACAGTTTCAGCCTTAGGGTTCTGGCTTGCTTCTTATTCTGTTTTATACGGCGTTGATGTTAAAACGACAGATTTCTCTCTCTCTGACGTTTAGTTTCTTTACGTTTTCCCTTGGGAATGGGGCAAACATCTGCAGGTGGTACAGTGAAACTGGAATTGGAGCAGCTTGAAAGTGCCTCATCGGTCATCGTTTCTTCTTAAGTTGTAGTTTCAAGCAATACGCTCTTGCTTCTATTTCCACATTATTTTCAGCCTGGTCCTCCAGTACATTTTCATTTTCAACCTGGTCCCTTTCGGTCACATCAGATGCAGCGAAGTCAACGTCTGTGAACACATTCTCGTTTAATGGCCATATTCTAGTTTTTGAAAACGAATTTATGGCCATTTCCAAAATAACAGCTTTAGCATATGCGATGCCCAACAATCTTGCTATCTGAAAATGTGTTACGACACGACCAGGATTCGATCTTAACCATATCTTTATCTCTTGTCCGTAGTACCCACTCAGAGAAATATTAATAATCCTATGTAAACATATGCGGGGCAAAACCGCACATGTGCGGTTTTACCCGCCATGTTGGTATGCGATTTTGCCCTATAACCTATAATTCGGAAGGTTTCACTTTTTTTTCAATTCCATATATCTACAATTGTAAATAATATACACAGTAGATAATATGAAGGTTATATGACATAGTTATCAATATGAATCTATTGAAATAGGACTTTGTTATCACTTGTTTAGGTAACAAAATTCTTCTTTTTTTACTGTAGCAGTTGACAGGAAAATCATTCGTATTTTGACTGATCAACGCATCAAAATTTGCGGGTTTCCTCCAACTACCATGAAGTTCATTTACACGTAGTCAAAGATAGATGATTTCCCTATATAAAGTTATCTAAGATTTTCACTAGCATTCGTTGATAGCAGCAGAATGATGCAATAATTTCTGCATATCGTATGACCAAAAAAATAATTTCAACCATCTCCTTTCATGGACAAAGAATGAAATATGACATCAATTACAAGAATGAAACTTGAGTACGAAATCGGAAACCTGTTATTACGAAGCCATAGGTCACTAACGATAATTGACTGCCTGATAACAAACACAGGTATGCAACAATAAATCATAATCCTTGTTACCTAGTATCCATATGTTTACACTAACTACCTTGTGGATCGTGAACTCTGAAAACTTGCTGGGTATGATTACACCGGATTGTAATAACTTCTGCACTCAGTGCTATTAAGAAGAACGAGAAGTACGGGACTGCGTCTTCGAGGAACTCAGACGGTAGTCTAATTTGAACCAATTAATTACTGAGCTGAACTAATATACAGATAGTTGAAAATACGATTCGAAAAACTTTTCAATCTATAACCGAATGAATAAAAACACATGAGTGCATCGCATTGAGATGCGATTCGAATGATGTAAACGAAAATCTACGCTTAGACATCAAACCGAAATAAAAATCAGAAAATATTTTATTGAAAATTTTTTTTTCTAGAAGTGCATCGCATACTGAAGAACCTCGTTTCAATAGCTAACTTAAAAAAATTATTTATTTTATCCAGGAGAAATTAAAAAATTCACTAACTGCATCGCCTACTGGTACGCAATATGCAGAAGCTGTAGAGTTAGGCAAACTTTCAAAAATCACGTCAAAACAAATTTTACCCAAATTTTGATAGTTTCGTTCTGTCTTGAAAATAATCCTAGATACCAAAAGTCATTTAGTTTGATGGAAGCCACTGCAAAAGCCAATACGTAACATATGTACACATACATATATAGATAAATATATATATATATATATATATATATATATATATATATATATATAAATAAATATATATATATATATATATATATGCCTACAAACCCTTAAATGATCCTATATAGGTATATTATATATATATACATATATATATATATATATATATATATATATATATATATATATATATATATATATATATATATATATATATATATATATATATATATATATATATATATATATATATACCTATATAGGATCAATTTAAGGGTTGTAGGCAACGCAAAGAAGAAAAATCTTCTATAGCAAAAAACCTATATTTCGGTACAATATCTGCACCATCTTCAGGTTCTGAAAAACAATATATTAGAGTACTCCTATTCATAACTTGTCACAATGACTTACAGCTATGTGATCAAAATTTAAACACAAACAATCAACCGCCTCTCTTCTATTTTGATTCTGTAATGATGGTGTGGTTTAACGGCGGTTTGATAATTTTTTATTGCGTGTTTTGTCATTGTAACCACTCAGTTCTATGTGCGAAGGTAACCTCACTTCGAAACAGTGTTTGTTTGATGTACTGGAGTTGCGTTGAGCTCATTTTTCGATTGAAATTAATATATTGTTACATGGAAGATAATGTTGGTTGGTTGCTTGTTTGTGTTTTTTGAGTTATTGTGACATGTTATGAATAGGAGTACTCTAATATATTGTTTTTTAGACCCTGAAGATGGTGCAGACATTGTACCGAAATGTAGGTTTTTTGCTATAGAAGATCTTACTTTTTGCCTACAACCCTTAAATTGATCCTATTTGTATGAAGTTTTGGCAGTTATTCATATATATATATATATATATATATATATATATATATATATATATATATATATATATATATATATATATATATATATATATATATATATATATATATATATATATATATATATATATATATATATTAACATGACAAATCAGTTCAACCTGAGTTTCGATCTTCTAAGAACTCATCACTGCTTTACAATTGATTTCGGTCGCCGATACAATTTAGGATGAGCTATTTATCCATGTGGTGGGTTCTCTGGTGTAGCTTTTCCTTCCTCAGCTAATCTTTCGTCAGTTTGAGTACGAGAAAAGAAGATACTTGACAAATCACTCATCGAGAGAGCAAGACTGAGAAAGATCCCAAATTGGAAACACTGAGAACATAGTTTTTTCCTTTAAAATGAACGATATTATATCAGTAATTCCTCTTATTCATAGAAAATTCAGATCTATGGTTCTTAGGACTACAGAGTATTTTAAAGTCTCTTTGATAAGTAAAATTTTTAATTGTTCAATAACTGATGATCCTCGTGAGTCTGATAAATGATACTGTTATATTTAAAACCTGCAACATATGAAACAGTTTCAGTTAATGCATGAAGGCAAGTAAATAAGATAAGATCAATTAATTCAAATTTTTATCGAATAAAAAGAAAGCGCCCACTTATTCAATCAATCGAACAATTGCGGTCACTATTAGTTTAGACGAACTGGATTACTTCATTCAAGATTATACTGAATGCCCCGCAATATAGACCACAGATTCGCCGCTTCAAACTTAGCTGCGTCTATCAATCACACCAATTATTTGTCTCGATTCTGTGGATTTTACACCGTGAAACAATTTTTCAATTTTCTAATCAATTCACGTAATCATACTGTCATTTATCCTCAACAGTTCTTGAAAGAACTGTACAATCATGTGGAAATAGTACCGTGGAAGAAATAATTAATCTCCGTTGTTCATTGTGACTATTTTTGAGTGCCTAAGTTAAGAAAACCGCCTAAGGCTTATCGTGTTTGTGGGATTAGGCTAAGATTTCATCGAAAACTGTCAAGTGTATACCGTGTGACGTACTTGGTGAAGGTAAATATTTTAACAGGTACGGATAATATTTAAATGAGGCGATTTATTTGAATAATTCAGTTGTGTGACAACAAAAGACTGGTCTGCCCCCCTGTGATTGTTTGTTTCCTAACATGAAAGGATATACTGGTTGATTCAGTGACTTCAGTATTCGGAGGTTTTATGAATGATAATTTCTGGCGAGTACGAATATCTAGATATAATTGTTGTAGTTTTCTTATAATGACGACATTATTGTTCAATAAAGTCGGTTTTCGAAATCAAGTGGACTATTATTGCTAATAAAAAAATGAATAAGTATATATATATATATATATATACATATATATATATATACATATATATATATATATATATATATATATATATATATATATATATATATATATATATATATATATATATATATATATATATATATATATATTTATATATATATATATATATATATATATATATATATATATATATATATATATATATACATATATATATATATATATATATATATATATATATATATATTATTTATTCGAATTGTTGTTGCCTGTGATCTATTTTTAATCTCTTGATAATTATTGGCAATAACAGGCTGGTTGAATCTTAAAAAACTCGATTTTATTAAAAAGTTGACGTTTCACTACGACATTCGTAGTTTTTCAAAACTTTTGAAAAAATTGAAATTTCTTTGACATTTATTGATTTGAAAAAATTTGAATAGACAAAGACTACTTTGTCTTGCTAAAATTTTTTCCGAATGTGGT
>JARQZK010002906.1:372500-432500 GCA_030704885.1 Cynegetis impunctata
ATATGACCGACAAATCTTGAAAATAGGCCTTCAAAATGGTTTCGTATATATAGTGTTTCATCAGCCGAGCCTCAAAATGGATGAGAGAACGGTTCGATATCGAATAAGAATGAATGAGGAACTTAAGAACATGTACAGAGGACCGAGTTTAGTAAACGAAATAAAAGTACAAAGGCTCAAATGGGCCGGACACGTACAGAGATCACCGAATGAGCGTCTCATCATGGGAGGAAAACCCAGTAGAAAAGATGAAGGGACAACATCGAAGGGGACGTAAAAATCTTGGTAGTACGGGACTGGAAGGAGGTTACATTCGATAGGGATAGATGGAGACGAGTCGTAGATGCAGCTAAGACCGACAAAGGGGTGTGATGCTACGAGAGATTATGTGTTTATTTTACCTTAGATACGGTTGCCATAAATACACTCATTATGCCCTAGGGCGTTATGAGCGGGTATTATGGATCAAAACGCCCGCTCATTGTACGAGGAGAAATGAAACAACTTCCATTGATTAAATACTTCATAATCCTTGTCGTATACGACTCTGGATTTCTCCGGCAATGAATTATTCGCAGCTTTGGCTGCATTTTCTATGATATTCTTGGGTAAATTCATTTTCATTTCCATTATTTCTATAAGACTACACAAAGAAAGCAGCAATGACATTCACTAAATATGATGACAAAAATATTCACGAACGTCAAAATGTCAACAAATCAGATGCCTACTATGAGAAGGAAAATGGAAAGTATAGGAGCAATGAACCGATTTTAAAATCGATTTTTCATTCCCTATAATAAAATAATTTTTTCGTGAAAAATAAAATGTTGTATGCACCACGTGCGTTACTAGATCCTAATGCCCATCAGGTAACATTCGGCCCGAGGGCCTTTGGCCCGAGGGATGAATGTCTGGGCTTTAGGAACTATATAACGCACTTGGTACATAAATAACTATTTTGTGCTGTCTTATTGACAAATAACAACCATAGTTACCTTCATTACATTATGATTATTACCTATCTTATTTCTTTTGAATTAGATTTTTCTAAATTAAAAATATTTGAAAAAATATTTAGTGGGACATTAATCGTTGAGAGCACTATGGGCGTTATACAGAAGCATAACGCTTTCAGTCAACCTACATCCCTTGGGCAAGGGGCTCTCGGGAAACAAACCATCGACCTCAAGTGTTATTATCTTTATAATACCCTTGATACCTTAATATATAGAATAATGCCATAATAAACAAAGGATTAGGTTCTATAGCTACTCTCACAAAAATATTTGAATGCTCACATTTTTCAAAATAATAATCAACCAAAATACATTGCGATAAAATATTAAGATATTACAAAACCATCAAAAACACCTGATATTTCATTCATATTTATTGCTCTATTAACCTTTTAAATGTTTACGTCGATCAATTTCTATGATATAATATATTTAGTAAATATTCATTTGATCAATTTATTTTTGTGTATGACACCCGAAACACGTTATCAGATTTAAAAAGAACGACTAATTACCCAACTCAGTGTGCTAGTATTAACTCATGTGAAATTAGAATTTTGAAAATATGACAATAAAAGAATTTTTAAATTTATTAAAACAAAATAAGTGTTTCTTTGTTGTAGAAGTATAAACTCGAAATTTGAATTAAGATGACTTCGATAAATGAAATATACAACTAATTTTATTGTTGTATAAAATAGATATTTATGTACCAAGTGCGTTATCTGAATCCTAACTCCCGATGAGCGTTAGGATCCAGTAACGCACGTGGTGCATACAAGATTTAATTTTTCAAGAAAAAATTATTTTATTATAATGAAAAATCGATTTTAAAATCGGTTCATTGCTCCTATACTTTTACTTTTCCTTCTCATAGTAGGCATGCCATTTCTTGATATTTTGACCTTTTTGAATATTTTTGTCATCATATTTAGTGAATGTCATTGCTGCTTTCTTTGTGTAGTCTTATAGAAATAATGGAAATGAACATGAATTTACCCACAAATATCATAGAAAATGCAGCCAAAGCTGCGAATAATTCATTGCCGGAGAAGTCCAGAGTCGTATACGACAAGGATTATGAAGTTAATGTAGTGAGCTGAATACACTTGTGTGTAACGAATTATTAATATAAAAAAACTTTGTATAGAGTGTATAAATCAATTTTATTTATTTAAATTAGCAGAGCGCTTTCGACATATTTGTCATCTTCAGTGCTACCTGAAAGTAAAAACTCTAATTGAACTAAATATTATGTAATTAAATTGATGTTAATAAAATTGGTTCTGAAATTTGGAAAAAGGTTCACCAATTTAGAGTACTCACTTTGTCAGGTTACAGGAAGGCATCAACCAGAAGAAACAGAAACAAGACATAAAAACACACAACAGTTACAAACATTAAGGATTCATCCAGTGAATCAATACATGGTAAATAATATAATAAATTAATAAAATTGGACATGTGGACTTGTCTTCGCAATTGCCTATCAGTCAACGTCAATTAAACAACACACCAACCCAAGGCAGCAAAACAAACTAGATAATGAAAACTAAGGCGACAACCTGACAAAACAAATTTAAGGTTAATGAAGGAAAATCGTGAAAAGGATCTAAAGTAAACTTTTATGGAGAGGAATGAAATCTCTGTCTAGTTTTACCTGAGAATTTAAACAAAGATCATTATTAAGACGTTCTTTGGAAATCTCCAGTTCTTCGAACAAATCCAGTCTAAGAAAATTTCTGTCACTAATTTGTTGTAAAATTCTAGAGTTGCTATCTGGGCTGAAATTATGATTATTAAATTTTAAATGATTACCGAAAGATGAAGTATCTGGCTTTTTTAAGTGTTCATTAATACGAGTTATAACAGGCCTACAGGTTCGGCCTATATAGGAAGCAGAACAATCAGAACAGTTAAGCCTATAAACACCACTCTTTTTAAGTTTGTTAATTTTATCTTTGGAATTTACTAACAAGTCACTCAACCTGTTGCAAGACTTAAGGGAAATTTTTTTATCCGGAATGATTTTTTGTATGAATTTAGAAATGTCATTACACAAGTTCAGATCAAAAAAGGGCATGGAAAAATATTTGTAAGTAGGGGAAACATCAGAAGTAGCGCTAAAGGCTAGTTTTCTGTCCCTTTTGTATTTGAATTTATGAATTAACTTATTGATTATTGAAGATTGATAGCCATTGTTAACAGCAATTTGCTTTATAATGTTCACTTCATCCTTAAACTGAAGTATTTAATCAATGGAAGTTGCTCCATTTCTCCACGTACAATGAGCGGGCGTTATGATTCATAATGCCCGCTCATAACGCCCTAGGGAATAATGAGTGTATTTCTGGCAACCGTATCTAAGGTAAAATCAACAAATAATATACAAGTGAAAAATAAATGAAATAAAATTAAAGATTTTTATTTATGGTATTAAAGGTTCTCATAATATGTTTGATTTCGGAATTTACTGCGATAAGAGTTCTATACGATTTCAATGTATTCATGATTGTCGAACCAACTACCATTTTTAATTAGATTCTTTTGTGAATCACCTATTTGTGGAAATTGTCTACTTGTTTATGTTGACTAGAGTACTTCAGGTTATCAACATTCACCTGTTCAGATTGAAAGTACCTATAAACCATAAAATGAGAAATAACATTAATTTCGTTCAACATCAAGAAAATGTTCATGATAAATATGCCACAAATAACATGCCACTGGAAGTCTCTGAGTTATCAGTACCAATTTAGTGATGCTTTCCGAAGAACGGAAAATTAATGATGCTGCTACTTAGTGAATGTCCTATGAAAGAGATTTAGACTTTTACTAATTCTGATTAGAAGGGATATCATGAATATGTTACAGAAATGTCGTCCATTAATCGTGTTTCCCCTTCAGAATATTCTCTGCAATGTATCGTTTGAAATATGAAGATAAAATGCATTTAATTTATTTTTTAACGTACATTGATATCCTAGTTAAACAAGTGCAATGTACTTATAATCCATTGAATAATAAGGTTTGAAGATTGACTGAAGTTTGCATTTAATATAATCACATACAGAAAGTGAATAATTTTGATAGATCTTAGAAGAAATATTTAATAATTGCTTAATTTTAAGTATAGTGAAAACAGATACTGAGTAAGACATGATTATAAATTGATTTAATGAATGTTATTGCATTTGTGAGTATCCTTTTCTACTCAGTGTGTAACATTTTTTTTTGTAGTTCGAGGTTGAGTAGAATAGCTTTGCTAGACTCTCATAATCAATATAAAGAGTCCTTATTATTATTATTATTATTATTATTATTATTATTATTATTATTAAATATTATATATTATTTTAAACATTGGAAAATATATTTTGAAAATAGAGATAAAATATATTAAAACAATGGTTTATGAAAACGATTTACACATTTATTGAATAAAATACGCATGCCACACGTTTCGGTGTGAAACTTCATCTTCTTCAGGTGCTAAATACAAAGGGTAAATAGAAGGATGGTAACAAATAATTAGTAGAATAGAAAAAAACCGTTCTAAACTGCTAGTCAGGTTCGGTAGTTTTGAAAAGATTCAGAAGGGGGCTTGTAGTTTGATCAATTTGACTATTCAATAGGAGACCTGCATGTTTGTATTTATTTATCTGTAATGGTTCTAGAAAATCAACTTTGATTTACTTACTTTCAGCATTTAATTTTAAGTCACAAATTTTTTAAAGAATATTAATATTTCCTAAATTACGTGAAAACATGCTTGACTAAAGTTTTCGTTATATTTAGTTTCTTACAAAAATTTCCATACGTACACCTAACATTGTTTTATTTAAGTACAATTAATAATAAAATTCATGTATGCAGATAATTGAAAATATTTTATTTTTGGCAAAACCGCTCATCCAGTGAAAAATACTCAAGAAATAAAATAGCTTTTAAATACATCCAGTTACTCGATAAAAATATCTGGGTTGTCAAAAAACTATTGATATAAAAAATATGAATAAATGTATAAAACAGCAGGTGACTATACTACTAGGAAACGTAATTTTATAGAACTAGACTTTACACCAAAAATCATCAAAATAATTCAGCAGGGGTTCACATAATTTAAAAAATATTTGACATCCCCTACCGGCTAAACGAGACAATTTTGGATAAAATAAAGTCGTCTTAGATCCACCTATTTCTTCGTCAAACGTTGTACACGTATTTTTCGGACACCTGTACATTATACCTATTCAGTATATTGTCGCCTTTGAAGGCATAGTAGGTAGAAAGTTTCAAAACTTCGAAGTACTAAAATAAATTACAAAATTTAAGATGAGGGATGATTTATTAATTTCCACTTGAGTGCAATATCCACCGTTGAATAGTTCCTGGTTCACATGGTATACCTAGTTACCGTATGATCGTAAATATAAATAAAGCGGATGGTGAATTCTAATCACTTCTGTTCACGCTGACATTTTTTTCAATTAGTGAAGTAAGCTACTAATTTAAACTCTGGTGGAACTGCACAAACATAGTCCAATGTACCAGATGCTCAGCTCTAGAATGACTCTAATGGATAATGATGATAGGTCTGCTTCCTTTTCCTTTCTCATCTTTAGACATAGAAAGATATTTTATGATCTTTGTGAATGTAAGAATTCTGAAATTACTACACCTGTTTCACATATTTCAAGGGAGAGAAGTTCTTCAGAGAGAGCGTTTTTCCATAATTAGAGCAACGTTATTCGCAATAAATCTTTGAAGGGATCAGATAAAAGTGAATCCGTTTGGATTCTTTCGTTTTATTTATATCATTTATATTAGAGTATGCGTGGAAAAAAGTTGAATAATTGTTACGCTCTTAGAAATCACGGAAATGGAATGCAATATAATTTTATCATTTTTGTTCATGAAATAGTAATAACGTTTTAGGATTTTATATATTCCTACTAAAACAAAAGCATTGAATGATTTTTTTTAATTCCAAGAAACAATTTTGTTGCTCTGTCCAGCATACTGATGAAGATCAAATAGTTTGAAACACATGTGAACGGCTGTTTTTGTATGCAGACCAGACTGATGATTCCTAACTTTTAGTTATTATTTTTAATTTGCTGTATTCCATATCCTCGATCCCGTAGAAATTTTAGGTCACCTGAGTAGAGAAGTAAGACAAATTCTCCCAAACTTTGAAGTTCGAGCGGTAGTCAAAAATTATCCCTAGTACTTCAATTAATTGTTTATTCAAATTTGAAGCTTTTTCATCTAAAACTGTGTATATATATATATATATATATATATATATATATATATAACTTCGAATCTATAAGATGATATACGTTAACAATCAATAAATCGTCATATTTCGCGTCAAGCCTCGTGTACATTTTCCATCGTTTCCTTGATTAACGACCATAAGTCCTATATAAATAATGATAAGAGGTTACCCCTACACAAAATCGATAAATATTTCAAGGCGACCATCCACAGATCCGCGTCGATCTGCAAAAAGCGGAAATGACAAATAGGAATCCCATAAGAATTTCCATGAAAATCCTAACACGTTCTAGAGGAACGGGAAATCACTCGTATCAATTCTTGTTTTGTGCTCGCCGCCAATCGACTAGCTGGGTATTTATAGAAAACGATAATAGGTACAATTAGTGGTATCTGTATAGGATTTGGTACCGCAATCGTTCGTATGGTACTTCTTGTCATGTCACGCACTTTGGGTCTCTATAATTGGATGACCAATTTCGTACTACATGCATCTTCTTGCTTATCTTCGCTGCGCTGATAACAATCTACGAAGCGACGGAGGAATTCGAGTTTCTATGTTAATGGCAGGTGCAGTACCACTGCTTTTTTAGGCCAAGCTACAGAGATTTAGAGTGAGCATTTTGTGCAAAAAGTGTTAGAAGAAAACCAGCTCCGCCATTGTTTGTCAAATAGTTCCACATTATATAGTGATATGTTTTTCACTCGACTTTATTATTTATAACTTTGTTATTAACAATTTTATGCAAAAAATCGCGTTTTTTTTAGTTTTTTGCTTATAAAATTGAAACTATCAGAGTAATCGTCATGGTGTCAATAGACTTATTGTAGAAAATGAAAAGACGAAAAAAATGAGAGGTCGGACGACTCAATCAGACCCTCAGTCTAAGGAAAAATTGGAAAAAACCGGCCAAAATGCAGTTTTTTGAAAAGTTCATAACTCGGATATTTTTTGAGTTGTAGCGTAGATCCTCCGGCCAGTATTAGCTATTGATATGAACTTCATTTTTGCGAAGATCAGGAACTGTCCGATGCATAGTTTTTGATCTGTGGCCATTTGATTATGTTACTATGCAATTTTCCAGCAGACCTGAATGCGACAGGTATGGTTCGATTTCAATTTACTAAAAAGATTTTGAAAGTAGAATTCTCATAGTTCAAAACGTTCATCCTGGTTTCTTATAAAAACGCTGAGAAATATTTTAAAAATAAAGCTGAACATGACAAAAAACGGCCGAGCGCGTAAGAGTAGTTGAAGAGTGGGTGTTTACAATTATTATCTGACAACGTTTAGAAATTACTGTCACGTTCAAAATGCCGAAGCTTTCGAATGTCATACTTCTCCTTGCCTGCTGCTCTACCCCCACTCTTCAACTACTCTTACGCGCTCGGCCGTTTTTCGTCATGTTCAGCTTTATTTTTAACATATTTCTCAGCGTTTTTATGGAAAACCAAGATGAACGTTTTGAACTATGAGAATTCTACTTTCAAAATCTTTTTAGTAAATTGAAATCAGACCATATCTGTCGCATTCAGGTCTGCTGGAAAATTGCATAGTAACATAATCAAATGGACACAGATCAAAAACTATGCATCGGACAGTTCCTGCTCTTCGCACAAATAAAGTTTATATTGATAAATGATACCAACCGAAGGATAACTGCATTTTGGACGGTTTTTTCCAATTTTCCCTTAGACTAAGGGTCTGATCGAGTCGTCCGACCTCTCATTTTTTTCGTCTTTTCATTTTCTACAATAAGTCTATTGACATCATCACGATAACTCTGATAGTTTCAATTTTATAGGCAAAAAACTAAAAAAAAGTGCCTAAAATTGTTAATAACAAAGACATAAATAATAAAGTCGAGTGAAAAACATATAACTATATCATGTGGAACTATTTTACACACAATGGCGGAGCTGGTTTTCTTCTAACACTTTTTACATGAAAAAATCTCTGTAGCTTGGCCTATTTGTATTAATCTCGAAATGGTATTGTATGTAATAGGAAGCGGGAATCTCAGTTACAGTTGTACAACATTCATTATTATTCCTCTTTGTGAATGTAGGCAACACACGAAATGCAAACTTATTCGTACTTTACAGGATTAGAAAATACTTGGAGGTAATTCTCAACTATATGCGTAGAAAGTTCTAGATGGCAATCTGAAAGAAACTATAGCTATTTGCATTACTAGGGAGGAAAGTGCCATTTGATTGCAAAAATGTATATGATTTTTCCCTCTACCTTAAATTAAACCTTTTTTAGGGTTCTGTACCCAAAGGGTAAAAACTGGACCCTATTACTACGCTGTCTGTCCGTCCGTCTGTCTGTCACCAGGCTGTATTTCAAGAACAGCGATAGCTAGACGGTTGAAATTTTCACAAATTATGTATTTCTGTTGCCGCTATAACAACAAATACTAAAAACAAAATAAAATAAATATTTAAGGGGGGATCCCATACAACAAAGCGTCTTTTTGCTCCTTTTTGCTCGATATCGATAATGGCAACAGGTATACTCTTGAAATATTCACAAAATACTCAGTTGTATTTTTACTCTAATAATAAATAATAAAATTGAAATTAAATAAATATTTAATGGGGGGCTCCCATACAAAAAACGCAATTTCTTGTATATTTTTGCTCGATATCAATAAAAGGTAACAGGTAGGCACTTGAAATACACAAAATACTTGGTTGTATATTTACTTTAATAATAAATAATGAAATTAAAATAAAATAAATATTTAAGGGGGGCAAAGTCAATGGTACGGAACACTTCTTGCGAGTCTGACTCGCAATTTTCGCTGATTTTTTGAAACTTTATTCACAGCACAAATAACGAATTTAAGGACATAATTAAGTAGGTGCACTAATATTGTTTATGAAACAAATTTATTAATATAATGCTATATAATTAATTACACGTAGTCATCTTTATCTGAGTTTTAGGATTAAGTATGTTGATACATTATGTGCAGTTTTGACAAGCACTTATATGAACATCATTAGCAGAAGAGAGTGTTTGAACAGGCGCTTCAGAATTTAAATTATTTTCGCTTACCACATCGTACTGGTGGTAACTGTTAACTGTTAACGGCATCCCTCATCTTTATAATGTAGGGAGGGAAATATGACTTTCTTTCCTGGTGTGAGGGTGGAAAGTGAGTACTTTTTATAGTAGAACGAAAAAATAATTTCATGTTTGATATTATATATATATATATATATATATATATATATATATATATATATATATATATATATATATATATATATATATATATATATATATATATATATATATAAATATATATATATATATATATATATATATAAATATACCGTAAAATGGAGTGAAATTGATCCCTAATTCAAATTTCAATATTATTGTATTTGGCGGTTACAATATGCGAAAGTAGCAAGTTTGCAACCTTGTTTCATTTAGTTCAACGAACAACAAGAACGTGACAAGGTGGTCCTACATTTTCGACGTTTTTGGTACACCGAGAACTTTCCAAGGTATGTAGAAAACCCTTGGTTTTAAAGCTCATTTACCTACACTATCATAATAGTATATTGTATAATTAGTGGGAAAAGCATAATATTCCCAAACGACTGTGATAATTACCAGACGAGGAGCGTAGCGACGAGTCTGGTAACACAGGAGTTTGGGAATATGCTTTTCCCACGAATTATACATACTATTTTTTCTCCGATCGTTGATTTACATTTAAAAAATTAATTAATTAAAAAATATTTCATCCAAGATGTAATCAAGTAAGTTTAAATAGGTTCATATTGAAATATAGAAGTAGTAACCATGGCAATTACTCTGTTATGACAAAAGTAAAATAATTTTATAGCTGGTTTTGTTTGATTCGTTGTATTTTATAAGGAATTAAAAAAGAATTAGTAAACATGAACACTGATAGTGATTATTTGTTGTCTTGCACGGCTCCTGAACTAGTAGAAGCCGCGAACGTGGCTTCACTTAATTTACTTCCGGCGAAATCCAGAGAGAAGTATGAACTTGCGTACCAACGCTTCATGAATTTTTGTAGAAAAAACAACAGTGTATCCTTTTCTGAGAATGAACTGATGGCGTATGTTGCTGAATTGGCTAAAACAATGAAATCTTCGACGTTGTGGGCACATTATTCCATGCTTCGATCAACTTTGTCTGTTAAAAATAATATTAATATTGCCCAGTACCAAAAACTAAGAGCAGTTTTAAAACGTCAAGCTACAGAATACAAAAAATGTAAATATTAACAACAATTATAAAAATTAAAACCATACTTTGTTTCATTTTAATGTAATAATCCATTTGTTACATTACCGCACGCTACAGCAGTGCGGTAAGAATATTACCGCACTGTTATTTTCTAATTGCTTAGCAACTGACCAATATTCTGGAATGTTGAGCTTTTCGCATAGAAAACAGGTCAAAATAGTGTCACTTTTCCCACGATCGGAGAAAAATGGTTATGTTTGGTTATGAATTGCATGCTGCCGGTTTGACAATGTTTAATGTAGGAACGCGAGAAATATCACTCGTGGGGTGTAATTGATCATAGCAGTTGGGTGAAATTGATCACAGGTGTAGGATCTTATTGATTCCTTTTTTAAAGTAAAAACAGGTGATTTTTTTATTTTAGGGATCTAACCATGACCCGAACTTATGGAACTTATAAAAAAAGCTTGGGGCGAGAAGTTATAAGAACTACTCTGACGAGAACGTAGAACGTGCCCTTGAAAAAATTGTGGATCATGGATACGAAAAGCATCAAAAGAATATAAAATCCCATATGGGACTCTCAACAACCGGTACAATGGACGATGGTGGCCTGTCTGTTTTTTCTACAACGGAAGAGAAATATTTCATTAGGGCTATTTACACGTGTGGGGAATGGAGATTCCCTTTGACACTATTAGATGTTACGCAACTTGCCAAAAACTATCTAGACAGTGCGGGTCGCACTGTAGAAAAATTTCATAATAATTTACCAGGAAGAGATTGGGCCTATACTCTCCTGCGTAGATATAAAGATGATGTGTCCCATAAATTGGCAGCGAACATCAAACGTACCTTTATGTGTTTTCTGTGTTTTGTTTAATCATAGTTTTGTTCTGATAGTTTATTTTTGTCAATAGATATTTAATATTTCACAAAAATCACAGATTTAGAGATTGATCAATTTCACCCCTTTCATGAAATTATATAATAACTTTTTTGTAGCCAAATATAATTTTGTCAGGGTTAAATTGTTAACACTTCTCGTTTTTGTACGTTATTTCTATGCGTTTGAATCCATGTGATCAATTTGACCCCACTGTAAGTGTAAAATTGATCAGTTGCTATTCTCATTATAAAAGTAAAAATTGAAATTATTTTTGGATTTTCTTATATGGAAGTGTTTTATATACTGTAAGTGCACTTTCTTGTGCAAAATTCGTTGCGATTATTGCGTTTAGAATGAAACTAGAGTTAGAAACAAAAAAGAAAATGATCATTTTCGCCCCATTTTACGGTATATCTATATATATTTATATTAATATATCTATATATATATTTCTATATATATATAGATATATATATATATATATATATATATATATATATATATATATATATATATATATATATATATATATATATATATATATAATATATATATATATATATATATATATATATATATATATATATATATATATATATATATATATATATATATATATATATATATATATATATATATATATAATTAGCAATAACAGGCTTAGTGAACCTCAAAAAACTCGATTTTTTAAAAAGTTAACGTTTCGCCACGACATTCGTGGCTTTTTCAAAAGTTTTGAAATTTCAATATTTCAAAAGTTTTGAAAAAGCCTGTTATTGCTGTTTTATTACAGTTGTACAACATTCATTATATTTGCTGTATATATATATATATATATACATTTATCTATATATATATATATATATATATATATATATATATATATATATATATATATATATATATTTTTCTATATATATATATATATATATATATATATATATATATATATATATATATATATATATATATATATATATATATATATATATATAGAATGTGAGTCCTTTGTTCATATCTATTACAAATGAATTCCACTTATAAAATCATGAATAAGTAAATTAAAATTTTTCTATATATACTATGTTATGTAAAGTATACTATTATCTAACTCCAAATTTAACCTCATTCCCCGATTATGCATAGTACAGATGATAGTTTTCATGAAAAGTTTATTACAGAGAAACTTCACGTCTATGACTTTTATCGATAAAGAAGATTGTGAGTGCGTTAAGTGCATCAAACAAACTTTATTATCCTATAAATTGCTTGCGATTTTAAAATCACTCGACAAAAAGCTGACAAATAGGAATTTCTAACAAGCATATTAAATCCATAATTTATTGAGTACTTCATGTGTGATTATTAGAGGAGTAACGCATCAATAAGGAATAAAACTTAAATCAGTTTACATATACGAGACAACTAGGAATACTTATTTTGGTTGTAAACAGGAATAATTAAAAGAGCGATATTGGTGGTTTAATATACTTTCGTAATATTGAAATAAATACCTTATTTTTTGTAATTTCAATTCAGATTTAATTTAAAATGAAATTTAGAATATATATATATATATATATATATATATATATATATATATATATATATATATATATATATATATATATATATATATATATATATATATATATATATATATATATATATATATATATATATATATATATATATATATTTATATATATCTTTATATATATATATATATATATATATATATATATATATATATATATATATATATATATATATATATATATATATATATATATATATATATATATATATATATATATATAGAGGCGATGACTTATAAAAAAGATTGGAGGGCCCATACCGGGGGACCTAATTTTAGATGAAAAATCGTTTAAAAATTTTTCAAAGCATTCTTGAGTCATATGATCAACATTAGAAGCCAGAAAACTCGACTCTCGATAACTCGACTAGCCTGACTCATTTTTTGGATTAGAAAAACGAAACAAAACATAAACACTCACGGTATTTTCGTAAAAATCTAATTGAATTTGCAGTAATAATTATGCTTATAGACTATTACAGAGCAGTGAATTTATAGCTCTGAAAATACTGAAATTATATTTAATTAATTAATTATATTAAGAATAATATAACAATTAATTTTCTTAAATTATTGGGACGCTTCGCCCCCCAAACCGATTTTTGAGGGGGCTAGGGCCCCCTCAAATGGAGTCGGCGTCAGTGTATATATATATATATATATATATATATATATATATATATATATATATATATATATATATATATATATATATATATATATATATATATATATATATATATATATATATATATATGAAGTTAGATGTGGAACTCATGGTGTGAGTTGATGTATGAAAATGAAGAAAAACGTCTTAATTTTATACTCTAGGGTCCTTTATTTCAGTACTCCTTGCATTCCATCTTCAGATATTCTGAGGATATTTAATCAAGATTTGTCAAATAATAATATTATAAAGTATCAACAAAAATATACGTGTTTGTAGAATTCTTCTGTTTAATATTTCAAATTGAAGATATAATAACTATTGATGCTATATGACTGAAAAAAAATCAATAGTTATTATATCTTTAATTTGAAATATTAAACAGAAGAACTCTAAAAACACGTATATTTGTATGGATACTTTATAATATTATTATTTGACAAATCTTGATTAAATATCAAAAGGCATTTTGAAACCGGTCATCGAGTACTGAAATAAAGGACTGTAGAGTATAAAATTAAGACGTTTTTCTTTATTCTCATATGGGTGTCCACGGAAGGTGGCTCGCCCCTATAACGTTTTTGTTTACGGAGATAATGAAATGAAATTTAGAGGATCTGTTTAATGCATAAAACTGCATTTTTTGACAAGTAACTCATTTTCATGCAACTTCCGGTGGAACCGGAAGTGACATAAACTTTCGGTTTTTAAATGGGTCACCTGGTATATTTTCTATTCTTTGTCTTCATATAACAATTAGAATGCAACCATGTATCATTTGTTGCTCTTTGTAACCGTTGTTTCATTTGTTTTTTCGAAAGAAATATTTATTCTGGATGGCTATAGATGCGTTTACCGCCCTGGGACGTAGATTTGTGGGCGTGGCTTCGGACTTATTTTGTTTAGGATGTGTTGGTCACAGGCTACTCGATGATTTCAAATGTTATTTTAATATCAATAAGATTCTTCATTTGAAGAAGCTTCTGAGGTTATGGGATTTCAGGTGTGTATTGAAAGTTTTCTTTCAGCCTAATATCTAGAGTGCGGTATCAGATTAATCGTAATGAAATTATCTTTTTTTTAACCCGACGAGCCACCATGTTGCCATTTGAAAAAAATAGTAATAATAGTTTTAAAATTAAAAGCCACATAGCTGAACCATTTTGATAGAAAACAGTAAAGTTGTATTTTAACAAACATTTTAGGACCGATACTGGTTATTTGAACGCATCCATAGCCCTCTAGAATGAAAATTTATTTCGAAAAAAAAATAAAAAAACGGTTACAAAAAGCAACAAATGATACATGGTTGTATTGTAAATGTCATAAGGAGACAAAAAACTGAAAATATACCCGGTGTCCCATTTGAACATCGAAAGTTTATGTCACTTCCGGTGAAACCGGAAGTTGCATGAAGTTGAGTTACTTGTTCAAAAATGCAGTTTTATGCATCAAACAGATCCTCTGAATTTTATTTAATTATCTCCGAAAAAAAAAGTTATAGGGGCGAGCCACCTTCCGTGGACACCCGGTATATATATATATATATATATATATATATATATATATATATATATATATATATATATATATATATATATATATATATATATATATATATATATATATATATTCATATAACCAGCAGAAACTTCGGAGATGGAATATAGGTACATGAAAGCAGTTACGATAAGGAATAAACAGATTCAACATATTCATCACACCTTCTGGAACATAATCAAAGCTTCAATAAGGAATACGAAATATTACATAGAGAGAAGAAAGAAGTCACTTTGTTTGGCGAAACAATTGTTACCTAAGTTTAACAAAATATAGAGAAAATCAAAAACCCAATTTTCATTTACATTATTATGATTAATTTAGTTAACTCAAGCCAATCATTACAAAGAATGAACTATTCATCATTAGTTCAAATTTTTAGAATAATTAATAATAACATATTTATTTTCATAATTGAAAAATAAATTATTAAATACAATTTAATTTCTATCCCTTGTTTTTTTCTTTTTCGCTCAATAACACTCAAACGTTCATTTGATTACCCTTTAATATTTAAAGAACATAACTGAATCCTTTCATTCCTTTACAAAACGTGTAAACTATTCTTGAAATAAACGATAGGTATTTCAAACATAAAAAAATGTGTGATACATTCATAGAGATATTACAGATAGAGGCGACAAGCCATAGGCCGCTCTGTAAGTGTCAACGTCAGTCTCGAATCTCAGTGGGAGCGAAAGAGAGAGACGATCGCAGAGTTTTTCTGTCCTTGTCAAACGTATCAGACGCAAACATAGACAGACGTAACTGTCAGAGTCTAACCTAACCTTCAGATTCTCTCTCTCCCTCGTCCGAGCTGACAAGTTTCAGGCTGGCTTGTCGCCTATATCTGTAATATCTCTATGGATACATTCCGAGGACATCCAGAATATAACTAAATATCAATGGAACTCTCAGATATGCTCAAATCATTCAATTTATTATTCCTTTCTCCCTTTCATCTAACTGTGGAGCCGCCAATGGAAATGTTCTCTCGAATATCTATGAATTAACGAGTAGCCATTCTGGCACTAACGACCTCCATAATTAGAAAACTGAGTGTTCGATAAATAATCACTTGCAAGGATGAAATCCCCTTTTTGCGAAATATTTTAAACGTACGCATTTGATTTAATCTCAAAGAGCATATTTTATTGTGGATATTGAATGTATATAGTATGAATTTATTTCTTCATTCTTTGCAATCATTTCTTAGAGAGCCCAGATGGTTTACGTGAAGGTATGCAATTATGATTTCTGATTCGTGTAAAAAGTAAGTAATAAAAATTCCACGCTTTGAGAAGACTATTTCAAATCCGGAATGATTATTACTTATGCGACTGTATGAATATTAGAACACTTCACATTTTTACACGGTTGATATTAGCTTGACTTGTATGTATGTATTTCAACGTCATTTTAACCGATAAAGACTTCTGATTATTTTGAAAATTTGCATGAGTCATGAGGAACGATGACAAAACAAAATTTTATAACATAGTCCTAATATCTTGACTAGGAGCAGTGTCGCCAACCAGGGCCGGATTAACCATTAGGCAGAGTAGGCAACTACCTATAGTGGCCAGCATCGATTGGGGGCCCGTACACACAACAAGAAAAAAAAAATTTATCAAATGAAAATTTTATTTGAAAATTTGTATGAAATTCCTCAACAATATTATTGCTCTCTTTCGACGCATGTTGTCAATTGATTTAATACTTCATACATACAGAACCATCTAGTATCGAGTAGTAGAACTAATAAACTGTCTTCGTTCAACAATGTCTCAGAACCGTTTGAATTCATTGTCGATAATGAATTGAAAATAATGTATTAGAAAGGGTCAACTTCCAAGTTGTTTTAATAGAGTTTGTTTCTAAAAAAATTAAGAACGTTAATATTTAAACTGTACAGATCCGTCAAGGATAAAATTCCTAACGAAAATCACGGTGTTTATGAGATTCCCTGTTCCAATTGTCCTCGTTCTTATATAGGACAAACGAACCGACGAATTCAAGTCCGTGCCAAGGAACATTCACTTTCAGTAGGACACTCAGATATCACCAACGCCCTTTCCCAACATTACACCCAAACAGGCCACATTATCGATTTCCCCTATACAAGAACTATTGCTCCCGTCCGATCTTTCAAATCCCGAATTTTTCGTGAAGCTGTAGAAATAGAAAAACGTCCAAATTGTTTGAACACCAGAGATGACAGTCACAGACTCCCATCATGCATGGAAACCACTTCTCAGTGGTCGCCATGTCACACCCAATCAGAGTGCATCCCGCACTGATGAGCGTGAATACCCCATTGACGTCAATACTACGTCAATAACGACGTCAATAACTACGTCAATTTAGTACCCGCCAATCTCGCCTATATATACGGCCACGCGACGATCGGCCCGTCAGTTGACTCTGAAGAGTAAGCAGGTTGAGACTTCAGAGTTGACAGGAAGCAGTACGGTTGGTGGAGTAGGCAGGTTGAGACCACGCAATCGTATTATTTTCGATTCCTCCTAATTCGATTCGTGGAGTAGGCAGATTGAGGCCACGATTCTGAATTATTTCCCTTCTAATTCTCCTGAAGATGGCTTCGCAAAAGGAGCCGAAACTGTACTGTACAAAACTAATAAATATCTTGGAAGTTGACTTTTTCCAATTTGTACTTAACAAGACTGTTTTTTTTCGTTTATTGTATTTTATTGCGTTTAACAAGATTAAATCGAAAATAATCGCGTCCCGTCTCATTTCTCTTTCCTAACCCATCATGCAACCTGGATCATCATTCATCACTTATCTATAACGTATTCATTAAGACCATTTCAATAAAGCTAATGAGTCAGGTAAGGTGATGCTGTAGCATCAAGGTACGGAAAATGCAGGGTTGCTATACTACAGGACTAGGTCGAGATACTAATAGAAGAAGAGGGAATTAGGGTATTACAAATAATACAGCTAAAATAAAAGCTTTTAAATTTTCAATTGAATTATCAGGTTATTTATTAGATAAGATAATTATTACAAGAATCTTTGGTAATTTTTAAGTTTCTATGTCTTACTAAAACCAAATAGAAGTCGTCTTTCAGTCAAACGAGAAAAAGTTTCTGCATCAAGTACCTACATATATTTTATATAATGAAGATAATTATACTATACTTATGAAGACAGAGATAAAATATTGAATCAAAAAATGATATACTTTTTTCGATCTCTTATATTTTTTCAATTTTCCCTTACGAAATACAGGGCGATCAAATTATTGGATTTTTTTAACTGCCAAGTCTATTCCATCAAATTGTAATCGAATTGGAAGTTGAGGAATGAAAACTGAAAAAGGCAGTGAATTATTATTGGTTCTTAATATCTTTGACGAAGGGCGCTAAGGGTTGTTATCCATATACTTAGTAGTTCGGTCGTGATTTATATTGGGGAACAATACGAAATATGTCAATTCACTCCGAGTCGAGTTAGCGCCACTGAAGAGATCTAATAAGATCGAAACAGCTGCATGCAGATTTTGAGTCGAGGTGACTTGACATGTTCTATAATTCACTGTTGCATTGTGAATGTAGATTTTGCGTCGTGGAATACATATAACCAGCTCCCTTGGAAAGTTGTTCGAAAATTTCTAAATTATTGAAGAATCTTCCTTGTTTTTTTATGAGACAAAAGTAACACTACTTTAAATGTTTTCTACTTACTTAGGAAACACGCGGCATACTTCATCTTCTCTTATCTGATTAACACAACTTCTTCACCAAAAAACATCGTAACGTCGGTTATAAATAACACGCATGATCATCTAAGTTGATGTCGGAAATGTACGTCTTGTATGATGAATAATTTCAACACAACCTCCACCGTACGGCCGCAGGAAAATGCGGCGATTATCGTTTTTCCGGCGTAATGTCTCTTTATCTACCTGAACGAAAGCGTATTCTTACGCTATCCTAACTGACAATTTATAGTTACAAGTAGTGAACGAATTTATTCATTGCAGAAAAGCTCGGAATAAATTTGTTTATCAATCGTTGATTAATTAAAGGGGGAAACCTGTTGACTGCAAACATTATTCGTGTTTTTTTTGTAACGGAGCTTAATCAACTTACAGTGTTGGACTTGTCTTGCTCTCTCGTTGAGGTGAGTGAAACAGAAAATGAGACGAGCGAAAGCTCCTAACTCCTAATACTATTGGCGTCCGAAATTAAGATCGTAGCGCCGGAACGGCTAATATCGGTACTACAGCATGGGCCATTAACGGATTGTTTACATTGTTTGTAATGGTATTTACATTCATTTCATTTTGAGTTTTCGAACGTTTATCGTCGTAATTTGTGTTTTTTCTGGACTTTGTATTTTCCTGTGATTTATTGATTTATTGGGGACAATTTTATCTCTGTTTAACAGTAGATAGCCTACCTACATCAAGTTGAAATATACACTTAGTTTTTATCATTGAACATGAAAATCAATAACAAAATAAAGGAGAGGACGAATAAATTAATTGTTTAGAGGAACTATGTATACATCATGAGAAGGCTGTATGACAGAACACCTATTTACTTAAAAAGTAAAAAAACTTTCAAAAGTTTCAACAAAACATTTCTGAAATGTCTAGTTTCATTACCAACTGAAGAGGTTTTGAGTATAATGGACAAAACTAAGTACTTACCAACAAAACTGAAAGAAACAACATGAAATAAAAGAATCAACATGAATACTCTGCTTGAATAGTTTGAACGCAATGAGTTATATTTTTTGAATTTTCCTGACGTATAACAGCTCTCCTAAAAATACGGTAGACTTCTGAGAGTCTGGTTTTTTTTATAGAATCTCTGTTTTCCTGGTTATAAAATTGAATTTTCCAGTTTTTACCTAGCTATAGAGTCAAGTTTTATTTCATATTCTAAATGCTATGATAAACTGATATTTTGGTTGTGCAAATAAACATTATTTATTATTATTATTTTAATAGCATACCTAGAGTGCTAAACTCAAATTGTATGCCCCTGCCGGGGGGTCTGGGGTTAACCATGTTGTTGCAATATCCCATAAGACTTTGACGTAACAGGATACCTGGAGTCGATTATCTGGAAGTTACTTACATCCCTTATCAACTTGAAAAGACCTGGGGCCCAGACAGGGTTGTTGCCTAGGGGCCCGGACAGGGTTAATCCGGCTCTGTCGCTAACTGTTTGAAATCTTTCCCCTGAAGCAATTTCAAAAATCACCAAACTCAAATCAAAACTCCCCAGCGATTGACCAAGTATTCATTCACTGCAGTATAATTAAATAAATGCCTAAGAAACTATTAATAATGAGTTGAATGTATAGTTATTTATGATTATTAAATATTTGTTTCAAAATTCTATTCTATTATGAAATGTAATTTTAATTAATATATAATTTATGTCAATTACTTATCCGGTTCTCTTTATTTCTCTAGAATTGAGTAGGTTCAATGAAAACTCCGGAGTTGGCATCATTGAGCAGTATCATCAGGAAAAAAAATGATTAATTTTTTACAGTTAAGCATATACCATCCACAGAATGACTAAAGATGTGAGGAGCTTTATAGCACTTTTATTATTATAATACAATACAATAATGTCATCACTTTGTCCTGAGATCCGCATTAGGAAAAAAACAAAAGAATAATTTTACAGGTTAAATATATACCATCCCTGAAACAAAAGAAAATTTAGTGATTACAGTTACGTTTGAAAATAAAAAATAAGAAAATAAAATGAAGTTTTAGAAAACTGGAGAAACACGCTTCAAAAGCAACCCAAAATTTTTCCAGGTAGAAAATAATTCATTTTACTGTAGAAAAGATAGTGGTGGTTGATATCAAATGTTACAAATATTTCGTAAGTAACTATTCATGAAAGTAGTTATTATAAAAATATAGTAAATAGGTCCCTACGTTTTTTGACCCCCACCATATATTTACGATATTTATATTGAGGTTTTTAAAGTCCATAGTGTCATCTTAGCAAAATCTTGGAAAACATAACTAAGATCCAAGGATTGGAAACCAAAAAAGTCTAGGAGTTCGTCAAACACATATGACTCTGATGAGATCTTTAATACAGTGGTCTTTGTTCTGTCAGATTATCCAACTATATTTGTCGGATGTTATATGTTGGCCAAACGGGCAGAAACTTTGGAGTTACAATATCTGAACATAAAAGAAGTTTATGCCCGTGTGGGCATAAAGTTCACTGTATGGCCCGCGTGGGCATAAAGAGAAATAGTGTAGCTTCTTTAGACATTTTGGCAACAGATTTTCAGTTGATTTCTTTGCTTTTTTAATAATTTCGTCAGGAATTCCAAAATCTTCGTCCATTTTGGCTTCTTACTTTGACACATATAAAAATTATCAACGATAGTGCCTACTATGCAATGTTATTAATTCAAACCGGGTTTTTTAAAATACTGATTTGTATTGAGATTGGATTGCAATAACTAACTAGTATGACATGAAAGTTTGTATGTACCATGGCTATAAAAAGATGTGTATACCCTCGGGCGACTTACAATCCCTCGGGCCAGAGGTCCTCGGGTTCGTAAGACGTCGCCCTCAGGGCATAAACATCTATTTATACCCTTAGTACATGAATAACTATTATGTACCAAGTGCGTTATATAGATCCTAACGCCCGATGGGCGTTACTAGGATCTAGTAACGCACGTGGAGCATACAAGATTTTATTTTTCACGAAAAAGCTATTTTATTATAATGAAAAATCGATTTTAAAATCGGTTCATTGCTCCTATACTTTCCATTTTCCTTCTCATATTAGGCATGTCATTTGTTGATATTTTGACGTTTGTGAATATTTTTGTCATCATATTTAGTGAATGTCATCGCTGCTTTCTTTGTGAAGTCTTATAGAAATAATGGAAAGGAAAATGAATTTACCCAAGAATATCATAGAAAATGCAGTCAAAGCTGCGAATAATTCATTGCCGGAGAAATCCAGAGTCGTATACGACGAGGATTATGAAGTATTTAATCAATGGAAGTTGCTTAATTTCTCCTCGTACATAATGTCCGATCATAACACCCTATGGCATAATGAGCGTATTTAGAGCAAACCTGTCTAAGCTCATAGGGCACAGTTATTTATAGCAAACGTGTCAGGTAAAATCAACAAATAATATACAAGTGAAAAATAAACTTAATTTATTAGAAGCCCTTGAAATCAATATTGGGAAAAGTTCCAATAATTTATTGAATGATCAATTAGATATGAATAATTCTCCCTTAATTTCATTTTAGTGAAATAAGAATCTGTGTACATATAGGGTCAAGCGGGGTAATTATAAGACGAATACAACAACTTTTGTAATTTTAGGCTTCTAAAACGAGTTTACGTCTAACTGAATATGTTAATACTATCTACTGACATGAAATCTACTCTGTATTATTATCAATTTCCTGAAAAACATTCAAAATACTAGACTTTTCACATAAAATATGTGTCTCATATTTTTCCTTCGCTACGGGGTAAATATAAAACAGCGTAGTCCAAATATAAGACAGCATACAATTCCTACGGTTTACGTGTTATTCAACTGCGTGCGTTATTTCAAGACAGATACGGATAAAAATAATACAAAATAACTTTTACCGTCCAAAAAATCTTATAATTTTTATTTTTAGATTGAAAAATCCAACATCACCAATAATGTTTTACTTAACTCTGTATTGTATTTATTTGGTAAACAAGTACTTAGTTCAAAATTACAGTAGAACTTATACTAATTCATTATTGACATTACAGGTTACAACATAGCCACAAAGTTAGAAACGATTTACAAAAATCATATTGGGGCAAAATTATTATTATTATTATTATTATTAAACATAAATGAAGGCTGGGGACAGAGTCCCATGTAAGCCTAAAAACTAAAGAAATTAGAAAATTGATACAATGCATGCAGAAAGAAACTATAAACAACTAATATAAGCACAGAAACAATTAACCGAATAAGCAAATGTCTATTTTGTTTTTAAAACTATTCACCGACTCAGAATTCACAACATCGCCGGGCAGGCCGTTCCACGCCTCGAAAACACGGTTCGCCAGAAAATATTGTCTCTGTCTTGTGGCAAATTTCTCCTTTTTTAATTTAAGAGTGCGACCTCTTAACCGCGAATCATTGTTGAAGATAAAAAGTTCCCTCAGATTAGCATAATTAAACTTGGCTATACGGAAAGATATGATGAGGTCCCCACGGAGTCGACGTTGGTCAAAAGCCAGCAGTTGTGCCATCCTCAGTCTTTCGGGATAGGCTGGACGCACTTCACCAAAAGTCAGACGCGTGGCTCGACGCTGAACACTCTCCAAGAGGCTCCCATCACGCACCAAAACCGGACACCACACCGGACCTGCGTACTCCAAAATTGGACGAACGTAGGTCTTATAGAGTTTTATGGAACCTGAATACGACAGGTGGGAGAACGTTCTGCGAATGAGGTAGATCAGCGTGTTGGCGCGCTTGCATATGGATATTATGTGTTGGGACCAAGTTAGGTCAGTGTTAACAGTCACTCCCAAGTCCACATGCGAGGACACCACGCGCAACGATTGATCGTTTATTGTGTAGGTGTGGAGTGGATTGTTCTTTCCCTGATGAAGTACGACGCATTTGTCGACGTTAAGAGGCAACAGCCAATCCTCACACCACCGACTAATTGAGTTGAGGTCCTCTTGAAGGAGTTGATGCTCAACTAAGGCATTTCCATACAGCTTAGTGTCATCGGCATAAAAAGACTTGCAGGACTTTATTTGAAGCGCCAGATCACTTGCGTAAGTGATGAAGAGGAGTGGGCCAAGAACAGACCCCTGGGGAACTCCACTTGTGACTTGTCTGTCCGAAGAAAAAGAGTGACCCACCCTAACCGTGAAAGTTCTGTCTGTCATGTAATCTTCAATCCATAAAATATGAGACATTTTTACGCTAATTAATATCATACTTTTCTAGGTCAACAACATCAAACATGAGTGCATCTCGTTTATTATTTTGCTTTGGATTTGGCAGTTTCATAATTTCGTTTTTGTGGATACAATATATTATATCTGCAGCAGGATATGCGAAGTAAATCTTTTTATTCGTTTTAAGTATAACACTGTTATGTTATCCCTGTCCTCAGGTCCTTCAACTTTAGCTATATAATATTTATTTGCATTTTTTGTTGTATGGCCGTAATTTCGCGGTATTCCCACTAAGGTCTTGTCTTATTTTTTCACGAAAGCTGTCTTATATTTTCTCGAACGCTTGTCTCGTTTTTCCCTCAAAAAAAAAAACGTATTCACTGTGCGCTATCAAAAGATAAACTAAAATGACGGATCGCCCTCGCAAGAACATCCCATGCGGCGTTGCGGGGCGGGAAGCCGTGCGTTCGCGGGGTACAATCGAGCAACAGTGTAAAAAGTTTGTCAACGCTGAAGTAAAGTTTTCGCGCCAAACTTTTTGATCAAAAATATTTAGTAAAATAATTCTTGAACACTATTAGTAAAGATTGTGAAAAAAACATAACTTAATCTTTACATTTTGAACTTCATTTTAAACTGAATTATGATTTAAAAAAAAATTCCATTGAGGTTATATGTAGAAGTCTTATTTTTACCCGAAATGTCGGATGTCTCATAATTGCCCCTCCACACCCTAATGGTTATCCAATAGGTTACGATCAGGTTTTCCCATCCTCATCTGTTATATCCTATTTCTATATTCATGAGATATTCCATTTATAAAGTTAGTTCGAATTACTCATCTGAAGAAGACACTGTGTTTGGCGAAACAAATGTTATTTTTAACAAAATATAGTGAAAATCAAAACCCCAAGCTTTATTTACATTACAAATACAGTTTTTTAGTTCCTGCTATATCATCTAAAATTTATTCTATTATGGCCATCAATTTCTTGTTTTACCAACTATTTTAAGCAACAAGTAGATTTGAAGAACAAAAAAACCCATTACTCATAATTGAGATATAATGATCCTGCTAATATGTTATACTCTAGTTCAGTGGTCAGAAGAATTTAAGAAGGTGGCTTTATTCAAGTTATGATTAATTATCATGAGAATAGCCTATATATACAACAATAGACTTCCTCGACCGCGAACAAAGAAGAAGTTTTTATTAATGGTCTTAATTGTACGAGCTCTTGTTGCACTCCTACGTCCATCTAAGAAGTTACAAAATATTTTAGAGTTTTAACGAATTAGTACCTACCTAAACAATAAATCGTGGTCGAACAAGACAAAGCTGTCATTTTTGAAAAATATATGCGTTATGTTTGTGATGTCTCAATATAGTTATCGTTATAAATCTATGCGATTTGCATAGAAAATATACACGTTGAGATTATTGTTAAAATTTTTAGAGCTCATAAATTTCATATTTCGATAATTTTTTTTCGAACGAAGTTTCTTATCGGTGCGTTTCCACTGAAATTCTTGGCATCTTCGGTGTTTCCAACTGTTTGCAACTCTCCAGGAAAAAACCAACTTTTGTTTCCATTGTGTTCACACCCAGTTGCCAACTATGGAAACATTTTAGTTGACAACAAGCTGTCTCCACCATCGGAAATATTTCAGAGCGACGAAGATATTATTGCAGGATCTATTCCTGCCAAACCATGCCATTAAAATAGTCGATTCTGTCAGATTTTTATGCCTCTTTATCGACAAAAATCTCAAATTTTCACAGCATGTGCATGCCTTAGCTAAAAAATTGTCATCGGCCTGTTTCGCCATTAAATCCATCTCAAGTGAATTAGATACGGCATCTATGAGAATTGCCTATTTTGCATTGTTCGAATCTCATCTTCGTTATGGTCTTCCTTTTTGGGGTTCATGGAATTCTTCACAATTTGACACCATTTTCAAATTGCAGAAGTAATTCGTTACATGTTTGTACTGAAAAATAGGGCTCATTGCAAACCGTATTTCAAGAAAACTAGAATTTTGACGCTTCCTTCTTTATATTTACTTGAATCTGTGTGCTTGATTCATAAGTATTTTCATGGCGTACCCTTGGTGTCACAGCACGGGTATTCCACCAGATCTTCGGGACATCATGTTCACCTCCCTATTCCTTCCTCTGAATTAACAAAAAAGCCCATCATTTACAAAGCTTAGAAAATTTACAATCACCTTCCAGATGAATTGAAATCTATAACTTCCTTGACCAATTTTCGGAAACGAACAATAACTCATTTTCTTGATAGACCTTATTACTCTATAGAGAACTACTTTTCTGAGCACTGATTGATCGATATGACCAAATTGAATAACACAGGCATCAGGTTCGATTGAGCAGGATGTATTGTAAAGTTTGTATATATTTTTTATGGAAATGTGGTGTGGTTTTTTTTTAGGTATTACATTGTTTAGTTTGTATATTTTTTGATTGATGTGTGTTTATTTTTATGTTTTACATTATTTAGTTATTATTTTTTCGCTTTGTCAATAAAATGTAGTATTTTAAGACAATAAAGCATATTTGATTTGATTATGCAAGCAGCCGCGGTATTCATTACTTTCTGCAAAAAAAACATATATGCAAGAAGGAATATTGGATAAAACCAAGCCTCAAAGGAAGAAAAGTACATGGAGAGATTGAACTTTGAGAAGAGTTGTTAGCCCCATTGATAGCTTTCCTCTTTCCATGTATCCTTTTTCATATTTTAATCCTTTTCGTCAGTTTCCACAAATCATTCAACATTTTCTAGAATAAAATATTTTATACTGCATACTTGAAAAAATCACACTATTGGAATACCCTGATAGTCTCATTCGACATAAAGATCGTCTCGAAAATATATCAATATCTTGTATTTTAGAACGTATCCCTTTTTCGAAACATAGAGCAGCATCGAATTTCTATGTAAGGCCATTAATATTTCCAAGGAACATGCAGCCACGTCCATCGATGACTTTAACAAATGTTTTTATCATCTCCAACTTTTCTTCTTCTTCAGATGCATGCCATTATTCTCCGTCCACGCCATCACAGTCCATTACAATTTAATAATCGTTCCTTAATTTTTCAATTTTTTGATCTTATTACTCTCAAACGTTGTTAATATATTTCATTGAGCCTGCTCCTCAATACATCATACGAAGCGAAAGGAGCTTAGTCCAATGACACCTGTCGTTATTTATTTGTTTATTCAGATTAAACATAACAAACTATTCATTAAATTCAAGAATAAAATAATTCAGAGTGCTCAACAATAGTATTTGTTGAAAATAGATAATAGTATTGGAACATTTTGATAGTCGTATTCGACATAAAAATCGTCTTCACAAAATATTAATATCTTGAATTTTTGAACGTATCCCTGATTCGAAACATAGAGTATCATCGAGGAATGTCTATGTTAAATCATTAATATTTCTAAGGAACGTGCAGCCGCGTCCATCGATGACTTTAACAAATGTTCTCGTAGATCCCCAACTTTTCTTCTTCTCCAGATGCATGCCATTATTCTCCATCAACGTCATGCAGCCAGTCGTCTCACGTGAATTACGACGATCGTATATTAAGCCGCGTTTACGCAACCGAACGGCGTCTGCGGCGTCACGATCCTTTCGCGCGAATAAAATCCGGACCCGGAGTCGACCGTGAGCAGGGCATTCCGTGCGCTTTCATAATTCTCGAGCTCAATTGGCTGTCTTGCGAAGACTCGGGGACATTTCGATTTATGGAGGTGACCTGGGACCGCAGATCGGCAAAATCGCTTCCTCGTTGTTATGGGAGTTTAATAGGGTACTGGATATTTAGTTTTCTATGGTTATGAAGATATTTAACACGACAGGATTAAACTACAGGAACCAGATGTGAACATTGCCAAGAATTAAGAGGTTATCCATGAATGTCACAGGAATTTAATGATTTTTGGTGACCCACTCGTCCTTGCCACATTTGTGTGACCCCTTACGACCCTGCAAATTTTGAAATTTTTGTTTCAGTTGAAGTTTCAATACTTTAGATTTATATGTATATATATATATATATATATATATATATATATATATATATATATATATATATATATATATATATATATATATATATAGGGTATTTTCCCAAATGACCTGAAAAACGCATTGGTATGTTCAATATTCAAAAAGGAGATGAAAATGAACTTGAAAACTATCGTCCGATTAGTATATTGTCGTCCATCTCCAAAATTTTTGAAAAAATCTTGGCAACAAGGTTACTAAATTTTTTCACGAAATTTAAGATAATTTCCACGCAGCAGCATGGTTTCATGAAAAATAAGTCGACAGAAACAGCTATTTTCGAATTAGTTCACAACATAGTAACAGCTCTGGAAAATGGAGAGGTACCTAGTGGTCTTTTCTTAGATCTATCAAAAGCCTTTGATTGTGTTCAGCATGGAATACTGCTCATGAGATTGGAGGAATGTGGAATTAGGGATAATCAGTTGAAGCTAATCAGGACTTATCTAGAGAACAGAAAACAGAAAGTTTATGTTTCCATTGCGGGAAAAAAGTATTTTTCCAATGAGAAATTCATGAACGCGGGAGTGCCACAGTGCAGTATTTTGGGGCCACTCCTCTTTGTTATTTATATTAACTCTGTATGTCAAAACAATTTCAGTGTTATTTGCCATACTATCGTCTACGCCGATGATAAGAACTTTTTAGTAACGTCAGATTCAATACCATCTGCAATTAATAAGACGAAGAAAATTTTGGATGACGCTCATAAGTGGTGTAGGGAAAATGATCTGATGATTAACATGCAGAAAACAAACTGTGTTCTTTTTGGTAATGACAGAACGAACTACCGATATTCTGTCCTGTCTATGTATAATAACGAAATCGAAATTCATCAATCAGTAAATTTCCTGGGAGTACAAATTGATAAAGATCTGAAGTGGGGAACACATACATCAGTATTAAAAAAAAACTTAACTCGGTAATTTATACTATTATGGTATTGAGGGATTAGGTAGATATTGGAGTTCCCAAGGTCTTATATTTTGCTAACTTTCAGTCCATTCTGTCTTATGGCATAATATTTTGGGGAAGCTCTTCCTATATTCAGGATATCTTCGTTGCTTAGAAATGGACGTTACGAATTATTTTTCGAATTGGATACAGGGAATCTTGCAGGTTTAAGTTCAGACCCAATGGAATGATGGCAGTGTATGGTGTATTATATATATATATATATATATATATATATATATATATTTATATATATATATATATATATATATATATATATATATATATATATATATATACATAGAAGAAAAGTAGTCTTTGCTGACTAGTTAGGATGATAATATTTGGGTATAGCAGCAAGCAAAACGTGTACTCGACAATGATTATTGTGATCTTCAGGGAAGCTACAAAATAAGCACAAAACAAGATGGAGCATTTTTTGATTTTTTTTTGTGCTTATTTTGTAGCTTCCCTGAAGATGACAATAATCATTGTCGAAATATGTATATATATATATAGGTTATTTCTTTTTTTTGAAGCTTTAAGTTTCAGTTAATGAGATTAATACGTGTTTTATAAATTTGTAACTTAAATTTCGAACTGACGTTCATCTTTATACCATATAATAATACTAGGTACATCTATTTCGTTCTAAAAAGAAGAGAGGTGTCGTGCGAAGAGAAAATAAAAGAAAGAATGATAATCAAATTGTACCTAAATGATAATTTTGTTCCTAAGAGTTATCTAAATTATGTAACATTATTAATTATAATAAAAATTGATTGAGTTTCTTTTCAAGAAATTGATAATAATCAATTTTCAGAAATACGTAACTTAGTTAGTTTAGTGTAATTAAATCTCTATTTTAAATTTTGAAAATTGAAGCAACGCATTGTAATTGAGAAGAACGTTTATTTATTATGATGAAATATAAAATAGAGGAATATAGATATCTTCATCCATTCTCTTCAGAGATTATGAATTGTATTTCCCATTTTCCGCAGTAAGAGTTGGGAAAGTTAATATTTTCTCTGGAAGGACCATATATCTACATATTTTTGATACAAAAAAAAGATCATGGTATTTTTAAAATACTTGAATGAAACGACTGGAGTATATGAATTTATTATATCTTCTTTGATTCATTGGCTAATATTCTTAATAGTCTTTTAGAAATTTCCAACACGGAATATTGAGCAATGAAAACAACTACAATATTAAGACCATATTATGTAGTTCAAGAAAATTTTCCATCAATATACCGAGCCAATATTCCTTGGGAATTTCGTTCTTCCATGTTGTTTAATTAACCAGAGATCGTTCGAAGACATACTATCCTCCCATATAATACGTGATTATAATATTTAAATCCGAGACATATCTTAACACTTCAAGCAGTATTTCACGGCGTTATACTTAGACCACTTTCGAATTTTTCATCAATCACATACACAGATTTTATCACTTAACGACACCCGTCAATTAAAAAGAAATGTTATACCGAGCGCTATCATAATCTCCATTAAAATTTCAATAAAAATGCTAATGTTTCTATTACCGACATTGCGTACTTGAAAAGGACAACGTGAAGAATGGAGATCGTGCGGAGATTTCTACGGTACGGTAAGAGAGGAACTGTTAAATATTTCGACAGAAGCAAGCTGTAATCATTCTAGCGTATTCTTATTAGAACAAGTTGTGTAGAAGAATCTCAATTTCAGTAATCTGTTGGATCTTGGACAACTGAAAATCTATCAATGGTCTTCTCATCTTTTAATGAGAAAGATTAAGTTGAACAATGAATTCAAAAGCAACACTTGAATGTTTAAAGTGTACGGATATTTTTGATGATGGGCTAACACTTCGAAATAATTGGGAAGTGAATTTTTACTATAGGTACTTTTGCCAGTGTGAAGTTTGAAGTTACTTTTGATAATGGGCTAACACCCATAAATATTGTTAATGGTTTTTCTTTAATATTATGACACTTTTGCCAAGTGTTCTTTGAACTTTGAAGAAACATTTTCATGTAAAAATTTTAAATATTGTGAAACTTTTTCCAAGTGTTCTTTTAAGTTTGAAGTTTGAACATACTTCTGAAATGTGCTTACACCTGGAAATATTGTCAACGAAATTTTTGAAATATTATGACACTTTTGCCAAATGTTCTTTAAAGTTTGAAGATACTCTTGATAATGGGATACTTCAGAATATTGTTAATGATTTTTTGAAATTATGTTACTTTTGACAAGTGATTTTTAAAGTTTAAAGAAACATTTTCATGTGAATTTTTGAAATTGTGTGAAACTTTTTCCAAGTAGGCTTTGAAAAAGTTTGAAAATACTTTTGAAATGGGCTGACACCCCGAAACATTGTCGATGAAATATTCTGAATATTATGACACTTTCGCCAAGTGCTTTTTAAAGTTTGAAGATTCTTTTGATAATGAGCTAAGATTCAGAAATATTGTCAGGTGGATATTTTGCCAAGTGTTCTTTAAAAATCGTAGATACTTTTGAAACTGGGCTATTACCCTATTACCCAAACTTTCACAAAAACCAACTGTACTTCTCATATTTCAATGAGGAATATTATGATCGTAAGAGATTTGGTTGAACAATAAATTCAAAAGCAACACTCGAATCTTTATCGTGTATAGATATAACTGAGATTGAATTCTCGCACATCACTTGGTGAAACATCATAAAGAATAGAGTATAAGTAAAAGATTCTTGGGAGAAAACGAATAACGAATCTGTTGCATTCAATATACCCCACGCAAATTATTAATGAAGAACAAAAATAGGTACTTCCCAATAAATTTTGTGCCGAATTTGAGTAGCAAAATTTGTAACAGATTATCGAAAAATAACGTTAAAACAATTTGTACGAATAAAAGAAACTTTTTTTTTAAATAACCTTTATTTTATCAATAAATTTACAACAATGTATCATTACAATCTCAAATCAGTGCCAAAAGCTCTGGCCTCGAGATAAAATATTATAAAGATTCAACAATATGCTATTTTTCCATTTGTTTTTTCTTGATATTAATTTACAGATGACTAAGGTATACTTGACAACTAATTGCAAAAATATCACATTTTACTTTATTTTATTTCCAGAAAAATTCTTAGGTTCTTAAAGAATACATTGTAGTTTCTTATCAATCTTAGATTTTCTGGTAAAGAATTATAAAGTTTAGACGCACATTGTATTGGGCTATAAAGCCCCAGATTTATCCTATTAGAGTTTACATATACATTATTTATGTTTCGCGTATTATTTCGTTGGTAAATGTTATATTTGTATTACTCTTTTGTTTCCGTAAAATTATTTTATGCATAAGTTTACCTTGTTCAAGCATCAATAACTTGACGTCATTCTTAGTCAATAATAAAGAAAAATCTAACATCGGAGAAAACAGTTGTGTTTACAAAATATTTTGCGACGAATGTCCTGCTTCCTATATTGGACAAACAGGAAGGAATATAAACATTCGTGTTGAAGAACATAAAAAGTCAATTTTACAAAATAAAAATACCACTGGCTTCTCCGAACATTGTACAAAATTTAATCATTTCCTGGATTTCAACAAAACCCAATTGTTTCATTCAGGTAATAAGGGAAAGCGCATTGACCTTCTTGAAATTCTCGAAATAAGTTCCTCCCATAATAGTAAATTACCCCTTGTAAACGAAAAAATTGATTTTCAGGTCTCATCTTTGCTTTTGTCTGTTTTATAAAATAAGATGTAAATACTCTCCTGTAGTCAGTCTTGATAATGAGTTATTATATATAACTCGAAACATGTCGACTATTCTCTACTGCTAAATACAGTATCTAAATATTTTATATAGTGAAACATAAGCCAAGTGTGTTTTATTCTAAATTTTATAATTTCTTCTTTGTGTATAGATATTTCTAATAATGGGCACCTTAAAATAATTGGGAAGTTCATTTTTACTAGGTACCTTTGCCAGTGTTATTTAAAGTTTAAAGTTACTTTTGATAATGATAATTTAATAAGATGTTCTTAATATTATGACACTTTTGCCAAGTGTTTTTTGAAGATTGAAGATACTTTTGATAATGAGCTGACATCCCGAAATATTGTCAGGTGGATATTTGAAATATTCTAAAACTTTTGCCAAGTATTCTTTGAAGTTCGTAGATACTTTCTATACTGGGCTATTACATAATTATACTTTCACAAAAACTTTTTGACACAAAATCATTTTGATATCAAATTTCTTGAATATTGTAAAACTTTTGCAGAGTGTTCTTTTAAATTTGAATATGCTTTTGAAATGGGCTAACACCCCGAAACATTGTCAATGAAGTGTTCTTAATATTATGACACTTTTGCCAAATGTTTTTTAACGATTGAAGATACTTATGATAATGAGCTAACATTCCGAAATATTGTCAGGTGGATAATTGAAATATTTTAAAACTTTTGCCAAGTATTCTTTGAAGTTCGTAGATACTATCTATACTGGTCTATTACCCAAACTTTTAAAAAACTTTTTTTAAATCTGAAGACACTTTTGATGATCATTTTGATATCATATTTCTTAAATATTGTGAAACTTTTGCAGAGTGTTCATGGAAGTTTGATGAACACTCCAAAACATAGTCAGTTTAATTTTGCAAATATCATGGAACTTTTGACTAGTATGAATTTAAGTTTAAGAATGATCCGAAACATCCGAAATAGTATTAGGTTCATATTTAAAATATTGTGAAACTTTATCTGAATCTTCTTTGAAGTTTAAAGATACTTTTGATAATGGGTCAACATGTTAAAACATTGTGAAGAGAATTTCTGAAACATTGTGAAAGTTTTGGTAAGTCTTCTTTAAAATTTAAATATACTTTTGATAATGGTCTTGTACTCCGAAAAATTTTTAAAATATTGTGAAACTTTTGCCAAGTATTCTTTAAAGTTTAAAGATACTTTGAATAATGGACTAAACCCTCATACCTTTATCAAATAAATTCTTTAATGGTGAAGTTTTTTATATAAACTGATGTGGTTGATTGTCCTGTTGAAAACAAAGCACTTCAGTTGTGAACCCTCGATTATTCTTTTCTTGGGCTATCATCCTCTATATAAAAAAGAAGGAAAGAGATTTTTTTTGTGTTTTGAATAAAATACTGATATCATCTGCTATCAGTTCAAAATTTTTGTTGAAACCGATCTTAGAAAAACTTTTTGGATGTCTTACATATGAAACCACCATTATATAATTAATTTGAGCACCAAACTGCAGTAACAAATATATTAAACCATGTAGGTATTTGAGAAATCTTAAAGTAGTGAAAATATAATAGTGAAATCAGGAAGAATGATAAATTCTTTATTTATGTAACTTCATCAATTTAATTTTACTCCGAACACATAGCCCCATTTGTTGTAATATAAAATCCAATAACTCCATTTCTGTTTTCAAAATTGAAATTTCAAGTTTATATTGAAGATAGGATTACTTCCTGTAGTAATCATCAGGCTCTTTCGAATTATTACCCAATAATACAAAACTCGTAAATTGTTTATATCGTAATCAAATGAATTTTTCACATAAGGCGTTTTCATTTTCGCCAATCTACTCTGATACAAATACACTTATAACTTCATAAAAGCATACATAATCACTTTCTCTGGTCACGACTCAAATCAAGCAGGCTTAGTTGATTCGGACGCCATTGTTCGAAGGCGGCGTTTGTGTAACGAAATATATTTCGATACGGCTAATTGGAATTTTGAAATGAATTAAATTACTATATCCCATTTCACGAAGGTACTCAGCAAAGTGACGTCAAGACGAACAATAGTTGTAGTTCTTTCGATATATAGATACTTCTATTTACAAGTTGTCTGAGCATGAAATTTAGCCTTTGTTTCAGCATAGTGAAAACTGAATCCATAATTAGATGTTATAATGATAGATGTCGCCTGAAGCGAGATGATGAGATTGCTGCTATTCATTCTTTTATTTCTATGTCTGAATTCAGTTCAATGTTCAATGCATGCGGTGAATACATTCACATCTAATTATCAGGTTATTAAGCCTTCATTTTCATCGAAACCTATTAATTACTGACGAAAACTTTATTCTAGCGATATTATTGTTCAATAATCTTGGTTCATTATATCGGAAATGAAATAAGAAATGTAGACAACAAGACAAGGCATATAATAGAACGAAAATTGTGGTAATTTATTTGATTATTAGAACGATTAACTCTGTAGCTGTAATTGGTATCAGATGCGGCTTCTACATAGTGTTTGTATCATTTTCAGCTAATTTAAAAACGTTTTATTGTTCAATGAGAGTATACAGTATATTATTTGAGGATGGGATTGCAATTTTATGTTGAAATGAAATGTGAAGCGTATTTCAATTACTATAAAATACGGATGTTAGTTATACCCCTCATTTTTATTTAGATAAGCATTTGTTTAAAAACTGTTACGAATAATATATCTATATTATTTTTACGTCAAACAAATTTTATTTCAACTTTTGATTGTTACAAATGATAGTTAACATGCCAAAGTTTCATAGGCGACTTGAAAATTTTAATTATTTGTTAAAATAATGCATCTGTAATTAAATATTCATATACAACGTAAAGAATTGACTATATGTGTGCCTCGAAGCATTTGATGAATACTTAAATTTTAAATCTGCTGTAAACATGAATTACAGGGTGTGACATTTAAATTGAGGAAGATATATGTTTTCAATTCTTGGGTGCTAATTTCTGGATGTCCTGTATAAATTATAATATGTTTCACATCAAGTGGAACATTTCATTTGGCCCATTATCAGATTTTGTTATGAATTTGGCATAAATAAAGCTTATACATGTTGAAAATTTAAACGATAAATTTGATATCACTTTCCAACAATAAATTTTATCTCGAAATTCGGTCGGTATAGGTGAGACGGCCTTAAGTAAAATCACATTTATTTTGGTCGTAGAAGCAGAGAATGTTATAATATATGGAGAGTTCTATTCGAAAAACTTAACTTTGATACATTTCGAATCTTTGGAATATCCATAAATTGAAAATAATTTTAAAATGTTACTATAGTGGCCCGCTACTCACCCTAATTTTCCCCACCCCATACCAAATCATTTAGACACAATATTTCGTGGCATATATATATATATCGCCAACTGTGAATTCGGGGACATTCTATCTCTGGAAGTGTGAGTTTGGGGACATTTCGCATCTTTGGGGTCAGTCCCCGAAGTTTAAGTTATACCCATCTGCGTCTTTGGGGACCGTTTGAGTTTGAGGACATTTGGTATCATGTTTGGGGACAGTAGTATTTTTGAAATAAAATGTTAATAAATTTTCAATAAATCGTAAAAATAATTTCTGTCAAATTTTTGTTCTTGAAACATAGTGTTAGGTTTGCTGACTCTATTTATATATGGAGTTTGTTAAGGAAAGGGTAAAGTTCATCATTTCATTTGTTTCGGGAATTCATGAGAAACGTTAAATAGAAAAGTTTCCGAAGCATAGTATAAAACTATATTGGAGTATACCGGGTAGTTAAAAATTTTTTCTTGAGTTAAAAATTAAGTTTTTAGGTCAGTAGAAAAATTATTATTATCTATCTGTATTTGTTTACGATAGCATGAAAAAACTTACAAATCGATATTAGATGTATGATATACTCGATGAAAGTTGAAGAGTTTTGTGAAATATATCGGAGAAAAATAATAACATACAGGTGTGGTATTTAAAAAAGTTGATATTGTCTAAATTTATTTTGTGCCCTGTAGCATCTAACTCAAATTTCTTTACACATATTTTTTTTGCATACAGCTTTTGCGTTCAAGTTGCATCCGGAAGCTGAATTCTGATATCAACTCTGTAAGAAATGTATAATATGCATGTGTAGGTACTTCTATTCCTTCAAGCTTTTTCTATTAGCAATATTAACAATACATTATTCAACCTGGGCTAACATAACCGTGTTAGTCATTCTATAAAATAAATTTTAATTTGCATAAATAGCAAATAGAAATGAAATTCAGGAATTATACGCGCCGTGTCAACTAACCTCCCCTGATTCCAAGTAGTCAATTTATTGTATAGATTTATTGAGTGATGAGAAAAATGGGTCCTTCTTTGTAGGAGTTTCATATTTCTAGAACTAATTCCCTGTCAGGTATACGCATCGAATGAAGATGAATGGAAAGATGAATGTCGGTTAAATAGTGTTGATATCTAATTATTTATGAAACTTTGTTGAAAATTTGAGAATACCCATTTCATCACACCAACATCAGTTAAATACATTTCTTTTCTGTGAAGTGCATTTGTAAAGTTCAGTAATAGAAGTTATGGTTTAATGTTTGAGATGGAATTAGTTTATTAGTTAGCTCGAAATGTATTCATTCTATCCATTCGATTTAATGAACAAAATTGTGATTTTTTTTACTTATACTGTTTCACTCATTCTAATATGCAAATTGAGGCTTGGGTGATTGAAAAACGCTGAAATTTAAAAATTTTTTGTTCAGACTTATACTGTTTCACTCATTCCAATGTGCAAATTGAGGCTTGGGTAATTAAGAAACATAAACCTAACTCATGAGTAGGTACTAATATAACCAGTAATCTGCTCACTCAATGAATCTTTATATTTATCAACTTAGATAAATAAGTGGAAAAAAGTTCTATTGAATTTATAAATACATGCACTATAGGATAATAATTAAAACTGTGTCACTTTTCAGTATCAGGTTCACAAACAAGAATTTTTCTGAAATAAATTATAAAAAAAATATAACAACTAATTTTGAATATAAAATGCGTCTAGCAAAAAGCAACGAATTTTTAGTACGGATTTTTTAGAGACAATGAAATAAAAAAGATATGAATACCTATTTATTCATTTGGAAGCAAAAAAAATTTTTCAGCGTGATATAACTAGAAACGATCAGTGTTTTGATATTTCATTTTTATTGACCTATTGAGAAGTATAAAAATTATTTTATAAATTCAGTTTTCAAGATATTTTTTATGGATATTTTAAACGAACAAAAAAATATTTTCATATATCAACTTCATAATTATTTCTGTTTGAAAATGCTGACTGATCTGTGGGTGACACATATTTATTATTCAGTTGAAGAAAACGAATTTTCAAATCAAACACTTTATTCAATATAAATTTCACGATAAATTTGATATACAATTTCTACGAGTTGCTAGACCATTGTTAAAGTTTTTGTAAGACTCCTAGATGAGTATTATTTGCTCTTCATAGTATTGTTCAAGAATGCTTTTAACATTTCAGCCGTTCTTTCCTTAAGAACAGTATTTTCCTTGACAACACGCTTACACTTGGCTAAACTTGGTAATTTTTTGAGATCTAGCTCATCCTGAAAAATTCTGAATACTTCTTGTTTTTCTTCAGTTGTCCAAAATTTCTTGATACCTGCAACAAATTTCAATTCAATATCGTAACATATCTTACTAACTGTATTTTTCTCTCAATGATACCTTATTACCTACCTTTTTTCGAACTACTCTTAGTAGTTAAAATAGTTTGTTTTCTTTTTTTGATCTAATTCATTATGTATGCTTTCAAAGAAACAGGTGTTCTCTTTTGCAGTGCTTGTTGCTTCTTTATTAAAGAACAACAATATTGCACAGTTGGAGATTCTAAGTTCAAAAAAACAAGTTAACAGATGTTTCCATAATAAGGTGACAGAACATTGAGAAAAAACATAGTATATTGTTATAGTAGTATAAAAACCGAGATTTTTCCACTGAGTAGGTATAATGTTTATATGGATAATTTTATACCAACGAACTGGAAATACCTTTTCTTACATGTATAGCATGCTAGTTTTTCTTGAAGGGACTTATATTATTTTATTTATTGAAATGAATACAAACATTTATTTAGCATATGATTTATTCTGTTAACTTGTTTTTTTGAGAAATATTTCATAATAAAATAATATAAAATTTGGCATTTTCTTGGTATGTTAACAACGTAGTATGTGTGCAGATTGATTATAACAAATTAATCAAGTATCATAATAACAAGTAAACAAGAATTTTTTGTTTGCATAAATATGAATGACTTTTTTTTCACGACTTTTTGAGGTACAAAATTGCACTTTACTGTTAATTACAAGAAAAAATTAATTTTCTTCCCTCATTGATTATTTTTCAGCTTTAATCAATAAAATCATCAACTATTTCATATTCTTTAAATTTCGATATAACAATTACGTTCCAAAAATTGTACAACTGTTATAATGTAGTGTACATTTTCTCGTGTCTAGTTATTTTAGATTAACAATACAATTTTTGCAACGTAATTGTTATTCAAAATGAAGTTATGCTTTTCTCGGAAATGCATTATTATCCATTTATCAATTTTCTAGTTATAGGTATATTATGCTCATTTTTTCGTTTGAAAGTTAGGTTTTGAAAATAATATTTTGTCTTAGATAGATACCTATGTGTCCTCTCGTTTCACATTGAGGTTAGAATCAGGAAATTGAAAGAATATGAAATAGTTAATGATTTTATTGATTAAAGCTGAAAAATGATCATTGAGGAAAGAAAATTAATTTTTTCTTGTAATTAACAGTAAAGTGAAATTTTGTACCTCACAAAGAAGCGAAAAAAAAGGCATTCATATTATGCAAACAAAAATTTCTTATTTACTTGTTATTATAATACATGATTAATTTATTATAATCAATCTGCACACATCCTACGTTGTTAACATACCAAGAAAATGCCAAATTTTATATTATTTTACTCTGACATATTTCTCAAAAATACAAGTTCACAGAATAAATCATATTATGAATAAATGTTTGTATTTATTTTAATAGATAAAATAATTTAAGTACAAGAAAAACTAGCACGTTATACATGTAAGAAAAGGTATTTCCAGTTCGTTGGTATAAAATTATCCATATAAACATTATACCTACTCAGTGGAAAAATTTCGGTTTTTATACTACTATAACAATATACTATGTTTTTTCTCAATCTTTTGTCACCTTATTATGGAAACATCTAGATCTGACTAAAGTCAATAAGTAACAAACCTGTATGCGGAATTACCAAATACATTCGGATTCAATTTGTTTTTTCTGCTCTTTCTAAATATGTATATAATTTCAAAATATTCATATAACGAGAGTCGAAAAATACCTATTAATTTTTTTAAGACAGTACCTGGAACAATATTTTTATTTATTATGCTAATCAACACTACTGTGCACAAAGAACATGCATACAAAATATTAGAAAAATGTATAGGCTGGTTCGTGAGTAAATGGAAAAATGTGCAAATTTAATAAATCACTCTGTATCTTGGCTATTAAGAAAGATAGACCCATGAAATATAGGTTTTTTAGAATCAACTCGGTGTGTCCAATGAACCTTTACTGTATGTGAATTTCCTAATAAATCACCCTGTGAATATATATCTATATAATTATATTTTCGTAAAAAACTCAAAACCTGCGCCAACATGAAGTAACGCAAATTCATTCTATTCCTGTTGATTGTTCATGGCATTATTATAGAGGATATTGACTTTAGGATAATTTAAGGTCGATGGTAACTCAAACGTTTACGGAAAACGAGACAAAGTATTATTCTGAAAATTTGGCGCTTTGGTAAATGAATATGGTACCATCAACCGTGAGTTACCCTGTATGTTGTTGATGTCTATTCACACTATGAATTTACATATTGACTTATTCACTAGCAAGCGTTATGTATATTGACGGTTTGAAAATATTGATATGAGTTTTGTGGCAAAATTAGTCAATTTTATACTAAGCATATACTCTGAATAAAATAAAATGTGAGGAATTGTTAATATCATAAAAACATAGCTTGATTCTGCATCATAATGACAGTACTTATACCGAGGATATATTTTTCATAGATTTTTACATATTTCAGAGAAATTAGAATATTTTTAATGAGAACTTCATTGAAAAATAGTCAACTATTGGATGTAGAAAGTCTTACAAATATAATTCTTTTTACTGATTTATGTTTTCAACTAAATGAGAAAAATTACAAGTTTGTATTTCATAAAATCATACAAACATATTTCTTAAACAAAAAGTTTTTTCTGATATTGAAGATCATAAACAACCAAATCAAGAAAAATAAAAAAAGAATCTTTCAGCTCCTGATCCAGAAAATACATTTTTATAAATTAAATTTAAAACACATTCACTCTTTAAAGTTTTACAAAATAGTAGTACAATAATGTATTTCCTCTCAAGCTCCATATTGAACAAAACATTTTATAATTTGAAAAGTATTTTGAAGTGAGTACATAATCGATTATAAGGTATAATAAATAAAAGTTCAAGATGAAATTTGTCCCACATGGAAGGCAATTTTTGAAAGTTTAAACTTTAAATGCTTGAAGACATGAGCAAATTTTAATAATATTTTGATCAATTTAGGCATGTGAGTCGCTACTTTGTGAAATGTATTATATAAAAAATAAATTTTGAAGTTTAAATGCTTAAAACATGAGCAAATTTTATTAATGTTAAGATCAATTTAGGCATGTGAGTCGCTACTTTGTGAAATGTATTATATAAAAAATAAATTTTGGAAGAGAATGACGGATGTTTTCTGCATGTGAACTTTTAAAAAGAACAAAGTATAATGCAAACATAAAATCCTCAATATCTAATATGCAGCAATGTAGATCACATTAAAAAACAAAATTATTTTAATGAATTATAACTGATATAAATATATATAAAATGTTTCAGAAACTAAAGCCTAATATTAGTACGTTACCTCAATAGTTTCAGAATCCACTTCTACGAAGGCAGGGCCACTGTAATCTCCAGAAGATGCGTTTGATTCGGTAAAACTGGAATCATCTACAAATTTTCATTATAAATCACTTTATCAAAAATGTATTAAGAAAAATAACTCACAGAAATGTCCGCTTCTACTCTTAGGTGTCAGGAGAGACATAATTTTCTTGGTCCTACAGTTCATGTTGCAGTCTTCTTGAAATAATTGTTTTTTCTCACAAATACGCAACACTGATTTTTGATGGTAAGAAACTTGGATATGAAGCCCAGAATTAATTTATATAATATTTTAATATAAATCACACAAATTTATTTTGTCTAATTTGAAATTGCACTTTATTTTTACCATAAATACGACTAGTTTCAACTGTTTCGACGATTAGTTTATTTTCAAGTGAATGAAATACGAGCAGAAGTATATATTTATACCCTTAAATTTTTTTTTAAACAAGTACAGTTATTTACGATCCTTGCGTACCTAGTTCTGTCCAGATGGGATGACCGTTGCGATTTCGTCTATTGGTTCAATAGTTGGGAAGAATAACGGTCTTATTGACTATAGAGCAGTTGAAAATTAAAATCTTGAGATGAAACTGTTTATTCTTCACGGACAATTCAACAAAATTATATCAAGAAATGCCGAAAGTTGTAAGGCGATTAACTGTTTTTGTTATTTAATATACAGAAAATAGCTTTTTTTAGTTTTTACCCCTTATTAATCTATGTTGATCTCTTCATTTGTAGTAACAGAATTAGGTAAATATCATTCCGCTCTTAGTTTTCACCCCTAATAGTTGAAGTTATAAGTATGTATATATAGTCCCAATATTCATTCGTTCTTCCGTTGTAAATCAGGGTAGATTCCTTTCTGCATGTTCTTGCTATAATAATAAACGAACAGATTCTTATTAAGCAATTGATTGTCCAATTTTAAAAATGACGTTCCATAAGTGCCTTGTACAAATACGCCAAAAATATCCGATTTTTATAGAAACTTGCATTTATTGTGGAAATCTATCAATTTAGGTATAGGAACATGAGATATAATTTTCACGAGATTTTCAATATCTTTCCGAAGAATTAATAATATATAGGGTGTTTTTTTTTATGAAGCACTACATCATTTTGTCCTATACTGATTAGAATACGATATTTGAGCAACATTGTACAGGGTGGGCAAATTTCGATGTTTGCATGCAGTATCTCGATAACTATAGGAGATACAAAAAAAATGGAGGATGCATTCTCGTTCTCTTTTTTCGAGACAAATTCACAGACGAAAATCAAAATTGGCTATCGTCTCTTGTTTTCGAATTATAAAGACTTTTAGAGAAGTGTAAATATCGTTGTTTTTTGTGAAGTTACGACATAATAACTTTTACATTCTTGAGGCACTCTTTTCTGTATAATCCAGTGGCATCGAGAAAATTTGAGTTATGTCATAAAGAAGTATTTTTTAAATGAGATTCATAGTTATTTTTCTCTTTCTAACGATATATCATATCGCCGGTCACTTTTGATGTGTAAGTCTTTAATAACGAAAATTATATTTCACTAAATTACTTTTTGCTTTTTTTATGCATATTTCAAGTAGGCGGGTGTCGCCTATAACATAGTTTGTCCATTTCTTTTCCACATAATATCAATTAACTGATTTAATCGTAAAAGTGAGAATGTCGTACGGAAATCACAAGACAAATATGTTATGTTAGAAAATTTTATTTAAGTATTAACAATTTTGATATTGCATCTAAGATATATTTCAATCTTTATCCAGAAAGTAGACAACCTAATGAAGCAATTTTCAAGAGGTTAAAAATTATTATTAAACATCGTCTATGTTGTAATATTTGTCTTTTTTTAACACGTTGAGTGCCGAGCCAGAATTTGCTATAGGGTCCAGTGCGCTGCAATAATTTCATTGTGAATTATCGATTGTTGTCTACTTTTATCAATTTCTGTATCATAATTGAATCGATTGATAAGATGAATTTGATTTATTGAGCTGTGAATAAAATATATACATACGGCGTCTGATTTTGATTTTCATACTACGCCGTGTGCATATATCATAAGCACGAATACAAATCACAGCAAAAAAGTCATTTACGTATGTACAGCTTGTACTGAAAAACCACCAGTCTGCATAGAATATTTTTTCAGACATCATAAGTCGATACCAAAATGATACTTTCCAATTATGTTTATTTCTGTATCAAATCCCTAAAATTAATTTTTTATTTTTTGTGAAACGATTTTCTGAAATCACCGATACTTTTTGAATGAATTTTTGTATTTTGAAAAAGAAATAATGCAATGCGCTATCCTATAGAAACGACAAAATGCCAGCAATCCAGAAATTATAATAAAAAATTTTAATTCTGAAAATATACAATAAATCACCCTGCTATTTTACTATGGGTTGATTGTACGCCGTAGCAATCCGTGCCACATAAGAGAAGTATGGTATATATGCAGAATTCATATACACATGGCTTGGAAGTTCAACACTGTTCATGTATAAAATCTATACACACGGCGTCCAGAGACTTGCCAATGTGCATAATATGTATACACATGGCAGTCAACGTGTTAATGTTCCGAAATTAATAAGATTTTCTTTTAATCTCTTGAAAATTTCTTTATTTGGTTGTCTTCTTTCCGGATAGCGATTGAAATATATCTCAGATGGAATACCAAAACTGTTATTACTTAGAATAAAGCTTTCTAACATATGATATTTCAGGTAATTTTCGTACGGCATCCTGACTTTCTCGATTAAACCAGTCAATTGATATTATGACGGAAAGAAATGGACTAACTCTGTCATAGATGACACCCGCCTACTTGAAATACGTATAAAAAATGCAATAAGTAATGTAGTAAAATGTTATTTTCGCTTTTAATGACTAACACATCATAAAAAGTGACCTGACGTATGATATATCGCTAGAAAGAGAAAAAAATCCGTTCGAACCAAACCACAGACATTTAAAAAAATACATCTTTACGCCATAACTCGAAATTTATTTTTTTTTATATTTTCCCGACGCCACTGGATTATACAGAAAAAAGTGCCTTAAGAATGCAGAAGTTATTATGTCGTTACTTTAAAACAACCATGATATTCACATTTCTCTAAAGATCGAAAAATCGAATTTGTCTCGAAAAAAGAGAACGAGTTACCAAGATACAAACATTGAAATTTGCCCACCCTGTAAAACGAAGAAAAAATTTCTCTGAATAAAACATATACACAAGATACTATTCAACTACTTCCAGCTATGGAGTTATGTTTTGAACAAAAAATAAGGAATTTTATTAATTTATCAGAAACTGCTGAAAATAGATATAAAGAATTATCATATAAAAATATTCGAAAAGCAGTAGCGATAAATGCAATAATAAACAATTATTTGAATTATCAAAATTTTTGCTACTTTCTGAAAACACCTTTTCTTATATATATTAAATGCTAATTGTTTCCTTGTTTCTGTCTGAAGATCGTTTCGTGATGAAGGAACTGATTTCGCGTTATGAATCATTGAGTTATATGCTTCAAGTATGTGAATGATTTGGTCCGCTCAAGGGTTTTTTAATAAATATTTTATATTATATATATATATATATATATAAATATATAGATATATATATATGTATCTATAGAATTGTTATCGCTTGTGATAGTAAGGTCCAGAAAAATAATAGAATCATTTATTTTTTTTTTCCAACTTTCCATTGTATGATTCAGTGGAAGTTGTTACGAAATTTTTAAAATTCATCTATTTCTCTAAACCTATGAACAGTTGAAACCTACTCTGTGGCAGATTTCTAATTATATTAAAACAATGGTTAATAATAAAAATTTACAAATTTATTAAATGAAATAACGCGTGACGCACGTTTTGGTGAAACTTCACCTTCTTCAGATGCTAAAGGCAAACTAACTATCAACTATATCAAATATGACAGCCTCACTTTCATCGGAAATTCAAGTAAAAAACTTAAATCTCTCTTATCTTAGCACAAAATTAACATTGCTAATCGACCGGCAATAACATAGGAAATCATATAAAAAATAATAAATCCAAAGTTCATAACGATAATAAATCAGGAGTTTATAAATTAATTGTGGTGATTGTGATAAGTTTTACATTGGTAGAACTTTCAAAAGTTTTCAAACTAGAATTTCAGAACACAAACGTAGCTTTGTTAATCAAAAGTCGGATTCACTTTATGCAAACCATTTAATCCAAGAAAATCACACATTCAATTTTGATTTTGAAATATTAAATCCTGAAAGTAAGGGAATTAAACTTAATTTTTTAGAATCATTACAGATAAATAAATAAGCATTCTGGTCTCCTATTGAATAGCCAAATCGATCTTACTTCTTTATTCAAGTCCCCTTCTCAATCTTTTCAAAATTACCGAACTACCTGACTAGCAGTTCAGAATTGGTTTTTCCTATTTTAATAATTATTTGTAACCGTCAATCTATTTACTCCTTCTACGCAACTTGTCATCTCTTTATTTCTTGTTTTTGATATACCTAACAGAGAAACATATGTAGTTAGTTTGCCATTAGCATCTGAAGAAGGTGAAGTTCCACCGAAACGTGCGTCATGCGTTATTTAATTTAAAAGATGTGTAAATTGTTATTATAAACCATTGTTTTAATATGTTTATTAATTTACCCTATGCTTCGCCGAGTGTTTTCTTATCAGTAGAATGTTTTTATTCCGGAATTCATTCTGTGAAATCTGTTTCCGTGAGAAAGTGAAATTTATCGTTGACCTTCTCTGCCATAATGGATAGTTTCTTTAGAATTAGGTCCATAAGGGTAGTAAAATAGTATTGAACCGTTTAACCAAAACTGTTAAGATACTGCTGTTAATATTTCGGGTACACGGTACACATTTCTTGCATTGTATTCTGTACTTGAGTTGCTTCCAGACCGTAATAATTGTACAGTTATTCTTAGGTAGTTCGCCTTGAAAAAACAAATGGACAAGAGTTTTGTTTTATGGAATATCTTGTATTCGACAATTTCAGCGAAATTTAAAAAAAGATAATTCTAAATTCAGATATCATTTCCAATCATCGTAATCTTCAAGGCTAATTGAAATTGCAAACATAGTTAGATTTATATTATTATAGGCCTCAATTTGAATCAATTAATTTTAAAAAAAATTGTGCTTCTATTTCCTCAGAATTAACAAGCATTGAAAATTATTTCGAGCAATGCATTATTATTTAGGTATATCGAAATGTGCCGTTCAGTTATATAATGGAATTTATGTACTCTGATGCTAATTCAATTTTTATCAAACTATTGTTCACTATAATTTTCCAGTAAACAATATACATGCTCCCATAACATTGAATATATTTTTTTAAATTAATATTCTTGATTATAGTTGAATACTTCAAGAAATCGGTATTTGCTCTCCGGATATTATTTAATTTTCATACAAATTACTGAATTTATAACGTGTACGATTACGTTTTGATCGATCAAGCCGAAAACATGTTTCACTAAGTCATCAGGCTCCATTCGTATAAGGTTCGAGGCTATACCAAAACATTTTCGTATCCTACATAAATTTGTAAATAGATGGCGTAAGAGAAACGAAGTATAAAAAATTATTATATTTACTAAATAAAATAAGAAATTTTCTACAGAATTTTTTATTTGAAAATATGCTAAAACTGTACAATGAATCTCTTTTCAGTGAAGTCATAGACTCATTATAGATTTGAGAAAAAAGTTGTTTTAGGCAATTTGATTTAACAACGTCAAACGGATAAACTAATAAAAAGATTTGAAGTACACCTATTAGGGCTCGACCAGCAGAATAATATATCGATGTAATTCGATACCTATAATGGACATTATATATATATTATATAATAGCATATTTACAGATTGAAGATTATGAATAGTGCGCTTTATATAGAAAAAAAATACCCTCAGATACGCAAAATCAAAATATTCACTCAATTATATTTAATATTTATATATTGTTTTACTAATTAACAATAAATTCAAAACTTTTTTTGATAATAGAATATAACAGTATAACGAATGTTTTAAAATAGTTCTTCAATGAAAAAAAAGTAGATATATTTTATTTGTGTTTATTGAAATAATATTAATGAAAATTATTATTACAAAAGTTTTTCAATGAAAAAAAAGTAGATATATTTTATTTGTGTTTATTGAAATAATATTAATGAAAATTATTATTACAAAAGTTTTATGCATAACTAAAAGCTCCGTGTACTTCTGATGCATTATACCAGCATACTTTAAGAGCACTTGCTCAAACATATATATGGGAAAATGCAATATATTCCAGATATCAGCCGCTCGATTTCATTAAATACGGATATGACAGAAACGATAATGGTCCTTCATTACCAAGGTTTATTACTAACAATTATTTATCAGAAAATTTAGTAAGACCGTGTAGATGTAAAAAGACATGCCAAAAAAAGCTTGTAACTGTAAAAAAATAATGTAAATTGCATCCCACTTTGTGGCTGCGATATTTATTTCTGCGCAAATAAGCTCTTAGAATTTCTAAGTGAAGAGTATTGTTAAAAATATTAATTTTGTGTTAAGTTGAAACAAAAATATAAAGCCCAATTTTTTTTTGATTATTGATTTGTTATGCATGAAACTTTTGTAATGATAATTTTCATTAATATTATTTCAATAAACACAAATAAAATATATCTATTTTTTTTTCATTGAAGAACTGTTTTGAAACACGCGTTATATTGTTTTCGTAATCCCATACTGTTATTTTGATTTAACGGTATCTAAATGACAATTGAAAAGTCAGTGTTAACGGCCGCCGGCCGTTATAATTTCATAACGGCCGGCGGCCGTTAAGAATTTCCTTGTTCAAATATTACAATATAACAATTGAAATCTTGGTCCACAGCGAGTTGGAAGAATAACATTCTGATTTTCATTTCGCATAGGCTAATAATACTTACATCTTCATTAACCACCTTTACATTCCTGCTTTTACGCCACATTTCAAAATTTTCATATTCTTTTTGATATCGCTCTTGAGTTATACAGCCTTTGCCGCATCCCGCATTTCGATCGCCACTTTTCTTTATTTTTCCAATCGTCATCATTTATCATATAGTTCATAAAGCGAACTTGAGAACACAAAAAACTGACGTTGTTTATAAAACTGTCAAACTGTTCCATGACAACAGAGTGCACGATGTTGGGATTTTTCTTTAGAATTGCGAGGTACGGGGTTTTTTCTTTCTTCGGAATCAAAATATAATCTTTCAACGGGATTACAAAAAATTTTTAACGACACATGGCCGATACACAAATAACGGATTCGGTTAGTTATAATCCTCGGCTGCCCCTCGGATTACAATATCCAACCTCATCCGTTATTTGCTACATATCGGCCTTGTTAGGTTAATAACTATATATTCTATTATCAAAAAAAGCGTTAGAAAAAGGTCGAGCGCACCTATATTTAAAAATTAATAAACAGGGCTTGATAATTAATATATGGCCAAATACGCATCGGGGTTTTGTTAAACAATGTCCAATGTCATGAAAAAGATTTTTTCCCCTTGTTTTCCGACCTTGAAAATCGCAAAAATCGCAACTTCAAACGCAAATATCTCGAAAACCTACTAACTTTAGAGAAAATTCACAAGAAAAATTTTTTGTTCAAAATGATCCAAAAAACCTCAAAAATTTGTTTTCAGACGCAAAAATAGTTTTCTTGAATTTGTTTGAAAAAAAATTGTTTGAACAAAAAACTACCGATAGAACCCTCTGCCACCCGATGGATTATGTTAAAGGAACCCACTCCTTATAAGAATATGCAAAAAAATTACATGAGTAAAATTTTGCACTCGGGAGCGCAGCTGATAGCCGTACTAATAGTGTTTCTCTCGATTTCACTTGTTAATTATTAATGTTATCGTGCTACCTTATCGATCATTAAAAGCAAATGCTATTTCGGATCAATTGCCTTTGTGCAATAACGTTAAACGTTGTCGAATTAGATAGTCTAAAATCTATCTATATTACTAGTAGTATCATACATTTTTCTCATATAATCGAATGTCCTGTCCTTTATTAGATGCTTTAAAATGCGTATATTAGAAAATAAATAGTATAAATGTTTGAAATATAATCTATATCCGGAGAGGCATTTAATGTCCATATATTTCTAAAAGATGTTCAATTCGAAAAACTAAACTCCTTTCAAAAAATCTCTGCTGATATATAACTCAAAATATACTTCAATTATCAGAAATTCCTGAAAGATAAGTAGAATGTAGTGAACGTTTACTAAAAAGATCAAGACTAAGCACCATCGTTTTCGGATAAATTTGAGCTTGATAAAAAAAGGTCGCAAAGTGCACCATGTACTGAAGAACCATGCTTTGGTAGCCAACTGAAATGAAAATGAGAAAGAAAAAAAAAATTCATTTTATTGAGAAAAAAAATTGCGATACTATGGCGGTGAGCAAATCTCTGCGTAAAAATGAAGGAAATTGGAAATAAAATTCATAACTCCAATGCAAACTCTCTTAACATAAAATTAATTCAAATGCAAATTTTCAACCCCCTCACTTAATCTGAGGGGACTCAGAGGTGTCAAATTCCTTCAAAAACCGGATTTTTTAGCTTCATACGCCCTGTAAAAAGATCGAGAAGGATAATTTTCTGATATGATCTTTACATATACATGATTAATTTCCACATCTTTTGTCCTTGGCTTGAAAATTTTCCGCCCATGCACCTTCCCGCCACTTCCTTCTCCAATATGCCCTTCAAGAAATACTAGAAAGGTGTCTTTCCGATATGTTTTTCATAATTGATTTCCAAATCTTTGCCACCAGTTTGAACTTTGAACCGTTCTCACCTACCTCCCCGACACTCCCATCTCCAATGTTCGGAAATCCCAAAATTTTGACTCAATTTACCAAAATTTTGATAGTTTTGTTCTACCTCAAAAATAACCCCATATAGACAGATACTAAAGTCCATCTTATTTGATCTGACATGGGCACCAAAAAAATGCCAATATGTAACAGGAGATAATGGTATAATATATTAGAAATTGAAAAAATCAAAAATTTTAGTCAATATTTTCAACAGTAGGTGCCTACATTGAGTGCGAAACGTAAGTGTACAAGAAGTACATGTGACGAAAAAATGTGAAGTATTTGAAAAAAATGATTAATTTGTGATAATATAACTCTAAACAAGGTTTTTATTTGAATATCAAAACTTCTTAAAATTGCATGAAAAGACTAGTCATGAATCCCACCTCATGAAATCAAAGTGTCTGTGATATATTCTGCAAGATATCTGTATTTTTTCGTTATATATTCATAAGCTGTATGTATTTTTTCCAGCTATTGTCACCACACCTTACGGCGATACATTTGAAACCAGTTTTTTAAACAATAATTGAACTGTTCGCGATTTGAGCAACATTAATCATCTGAAAAACGGCCAACGTTATTGATTACAATAAACGGTCTTTGAGGACAGTATATGATATACAAATCGAACACACAACTAAGACTTCGAGGACAGTATATCATATACACAGTATATCATATACTGACCTCAAAGTCACAGTTGGCGGAATATATATATATATATATATATATATATATATATATATATATATATATATATATATATATATATATATATATATATATATATATAAATAATAACAGCAAAATTGATACTTTGACTATGTGGAATATTCCTTAGCTGTTTTATATATATTCGGAGACTTTTAACTTTATATTTATATAGCCCTCTTATTAATTTGCAATTTATATATATATATATATATATATATATATAATATATATATATATATATATAAATATATATATATATGCGTATATATATATATATATATATATATATATATATATATATATATATATATATATATATAATATATAATATATATATATATATAATATATATATATATATATATATATATATATATATATATATATATATATATATATATATATATATAAATTCGATGGACGATGAATCAACTCTGTGGTAGTTCATATTTATATTAAAAAAAATTAAAATAATAAGAAAACAACTTGTCTAAAAAACCACAAAATGAAAATAACTTTTTATTCGACTAGTTTCGCCTGTTACAGCATTATCAAGACTGAATACATAATTGCAAAGACATCGCTTGAAAATATATCAGTATTTCGGTTTCGGTACCTGGGGGTGGTAAAAATGTAATCGATGGGTCCAAGTTATCAGAGATTTAACAGTGGGGAGTGGTTTAAGTCTAACTGGTCATTAAGAAGAATGTAATTATGGGATTTTGGATTTCTTGTTTATTTCCATGGCTTCCAGGAAGTTCATTATCATACCTTTATCACAGTAATGAAAAATTTTTGGTTTGAAAAGAGGATGAGATGTTATGTCTTTTTTGACTCTATATGTTTCCTAAATGCTGATTGTCCGTTTTTTAGATGTTCTTTTAGCCTGGTTTCAAAACATCTCCCGGTCTGACCTATATATGTTGAATTACATCTTCACAGTCCATTCTATAAATTCCTGTTCTCTTCATTGGATCGACTTTTGACATTTTGTTATTAAAAAATCATTCTATCTAATCTGCTGTGACTCGAAAAAGCAGTATTCAAATTATTATTTTTAAGAATTGAATGATCTTTGAAGAGGGATGTGCGTATAAGGGATGCTCACAAACTTTTGTACATTTTTGTTATTGCAGTATGGTCCATATAATTTCAAATTGATAAAATGTTTCTCTTTTTCGAAATTAAACTATTTATTATTTTTAGTGGAAAATCATTGTTAATACCTTATCGCGCCGAATCACGTCAATTTCTACCATAAGGTCTTGTTTGATAAAGGAACCGAAAAAAAGCCCTGTGAATCATTGAGTTAAGAGCCGCGAGTCGATGGCTAATTGGATTGAAAGAATTATAACTTAACATGATGGCGTCTGAGAAAGTAGGTTTCCTGAATATTCTATATGAAAATTTATGCTGTTGTTTCGATATTGTTAGGTCGAGTAAATTTAACGAATTATTTTGTTCTGTTTCTACTGTGAACTTGATCTTATCATGTATTGAATTTAGATATGTTAGGTATAATTTAATACGTCGGTCTGTCCCATTGAATCCAACCAGATATCATCCACATAGCGGTACCAAAAAATAATATGTTTTTTAGATAGATCTGATTCTAATATTGTGGTTTCCATGTTGTCCATGAATATGTCTGCTAATAACGGGCTGAGGGGAGAACCCATTAGGAAGACCTGAATTCTGTAAATATTATTTTGTTTTTGAATCTAAAAAAGTTCTGTCTCAAAACAACATTTAAATAATGTTGAGAATTCTGTTTTTGTTGCTGGAAGAGTTTTTGTTTTTCTAAGATGTTTTCAATTAGAGATATACACTCTTCCGTAGGTATGTTAGGAAACATGTTGGAGACGTCGAAGGACACTAATTTAAAATTTTTATCAAAATCGATTTTTCTAATTTTTGTATGAGTTCTAATGAGTTTTTCACACTATATTTTGGAGAGAAATGAGTATGTTCTTTGAAGGCTGTGTTGAGAAATTTTGAAAGTTTACAAGAAGGAGCTTTCGAAAACGAGGCAACTGGTCTAATGGGTAGGCCGTCTTTGTGTACTTTAACAAGACCGAATAATTCGGGAGGTTCAGCACTCATTGGAATAACTTTTTTCTTTAGGTAAAAGGAATCCAACAATTCTGACGCTTGTTGTACGTTCGATTTAATTTGAGTTAAAAAGGACGTCGTGGGATCTTTTTGTAAAAGGGAAATATCTAATTTGGATAAGACCTCTTCCATTTTTTCAATGTACTCTTCTTGCTTCAAACATACTAAAGTCAAATCATGAAAAACATACTAGTCGACCATGGTCAATTTCATACATTACATAAAGTGAACAAGGAAAATTCTTCAATAATTTAAAAAAATTATCAAACAACTTTCCAAGGAAGCTGGTTATACGTATTCAGCAACGCAAAATCTGCATTCACAATCGAACGGTGAATTATAGAAATTGTCAAGTCACCCCGACTCAAAATCTGCATACAGCTGTTTCGATCTTATTAGATCTCATCAGTGCAGCTTATTTGACTCGGAGTGAATTAACAAATTTCTAATTGTTCACCAATACAAATCGTGGTCTATAATTCACCGTTCGATTGTGAATGCAGATTTTGCGTTGCTGAATACGTATAACCAGCTTCCTTGGAAAGTTGTTTGATAATTTTTTTAAATTATTGAAGAATTTTCCTTGTTCACTTTATGTAATGTATGAAATTGACCATGGTCGACTAGTATGTTTTTCATGATTTGATTGTTATATTTTGCGTATTAAGCGACTAGAATATTCGGAGCGCGCTCTCGTGAGTATATCCAAAGGTTTTAAATCACTATGTTAGTGTGCCTTGGAATCATATACATCACTGTTGTAGAGTAGATATCTTCATATCAGGAGGTACGTGTTTGAGCGACGAATTTCTGCATTTTCAGTCTAAGCGGTGAATTGTTGTTTCCCAATATCTTTGGTGGGATGGCGCTCTAGATTGTTATTCATCCATTGTTACTGACCACGATTTGTATTGGTGAACAATTAGAAATTTGTTAATTCACTCCGAGTCAAATAAGCTGCACTGATGAGATCTAATAAGATCGAAACAGCTGTATGCAGATTTTGAGTCGGGGTGACTTGACAATTTCTATAATTCACCGTTCGATTGTGAATGCAGATTTTGCGTTGCTGAATACGTATAACCAGCTTCCTTAGAAAGTTGTTTGATAATTTTTTTAAATTATTGAAGAATTTTCCTTGTTCACTTTATGTAACATACTAAAGTGTTTCCTTTGTCGGCTTTGGTTAGTACTAGGTTGTTATTTTTGACTTTCTCTTTTATGTTTTTAATGATTTTATATTCACGGTGTTTCCTTTCTCCAGTCGCTTCATTAGAACTCATTAGAACTCATACAAAAATTAGAAAAAATCGATTTTGATAAAAATTTTAAATTAGTGTCCTTCGACGTCTCCAACATGTTTCCTAACATACCTACGGAAGAGTGTATACCTCTAATTGAAAACATCTTAGAAAAACAAAAAACTTTTCCAGCAACAAAAACAGAATTCTCAACATTATTTAATGTTGTTTTGAGACAGAACTTTTTTAGATTCAAAAACAAAATATATTTACAGAATTCAGGTCTTCCTATGGGTTCTCCCCTCAGCCCGTTATTAGCAGACATATTCATGGACAACATGGAAACCACAATATTAGAATCAGATCTATCTAAAAAACATATTATTTTTTGGTACCGCTATGTGGATGATATCCTGGTTGGATTCAATGGGACAGACCGACGTATTAAATTATACCTAACATATCTAAATTCAATACATGATAAGATCAAGTTCACAGTAGAAACAGAACAAAATAATTCGTTAAATTTTCTCGACCTAACAATATCGAAACAACAGGATAAATTTTCATATAGAATATTCAGGAAACCTACTTTCTCAGACGCCATCATAAGTTATAATTCTTTCAGTCCAATTAGCCATCGACTCGCGGCTCTTAACTCAATGATTCACAGGGCTTTTTCGGTTCCTTTATCAAAACAAGACCTTATGATAGAAATTGACGTGATTCGCGCGATAGGTATTAACAATGATTTTCCACTAAAAATAATAAATAGTTTAATTTCGAAAAAAGAGAAACATTTTATCAATTTGAAATTATATGGACCATACTGCAATAACAAAAATGTACAAAAGTTTGTGAGCATCCCTTATACGCACATCCCCTCTTCAAAGATCATTCAATTCTTTAAAAATAATAATTTGAATACTGCTTTTTCGAGTCACAGCAGATTAGATAGAATGATTTTTAATAACAAAATGTCAAAAGTCGATCCAATGAAGAGAACAGGAATTTATAGAATGGACTGTGAAGAATGTAATTCAACATATATAGGTCAGACCGGGAGATGTTTTGAAACCAGGCTAAAAGAACATCTAAAAAACGGACAATCAGCATTTAGGGAACATCTAGAGTCAAAAAAACATAACATCTCATCCTCTTTCAAACCAAAAATTCTTCATTACTGTGATAAAGGTATGATAATGAACTTCCTGGAAGCCATGGAAATAAACAAGATCCAAAAATTCCATAATTACATTCTTCTTAATGACCAGTTAGACTTAAACCACTCCCCACTGTTAAATCTCTGATAACTTGGACCCATCGATTACATTTTACCACCCCCAGGTACCGAACCGAAATACTTATATATTTTCAAGCGATGTCTTTGCAATTATGTATTCAGTCTTGATAATGCTGTAACAGGCGAAACTAGTCGAATAAAAAGTTATTTTCATTTTGTTGTTTTTTAGACAAGTTGTTTTCTTATTAATTTAATTTTTTAATATATATATATATATATATATATATATATATATATATATATATATATAGGTATATATAGGTATATATTATATATATATATATATATATATATATATATATATATATATATATATATATATATATATATAATATAAATATATATAGGTATATAAAAGCTTTGATAAAGCCAACGAATGTCGTGGTGATGAAACGTCAACTTTTTAATAAAATAGAGTTTTTTGAGATACACCAAGACTGTTATTGCTAATAATTATCAAAAAGTTATATATATATATATATATATATATATATATATATATATATATATATATATATACATATATATATATATATATATATATATATATATATATATATATATATATATATATATATATATATATATATATATATATATATATATACAGGGTGGTCCAGACCTTAACCAAGAAATTTCAACCCCGTATTCTACGTCAAAAATAAGCCCTAGTTCTTCATGTGAACATATATCGAGAAATGCATTTTAGCGATAAGTGCAAAGAACTTGTTTCGCAAAAATATTACATAAATTTTACAATAGGAAAAGAATCAACAAAAGCACTATCAACGCACAGAAACGCAAACTGTTATCCACAGAGGAAAACACGATCTGCAAACACAAAACCAATTACAGTGACAGATTGTGATTAAATAATTATTTATTTTTCACTTGTATATTATACGTTTATTTCACCTTGGATACGGTTGCTATAAACACACTTATTATGCCCTAGGCCATTATGCCCGCATTTGCGGGCATAATGGATTAAAAACGCCCGCTTATTGTACTAGGAGAAATGAAGCAAATTTCATTGATTAAATACTTCATAATCCTTGTCGTATAAGATACTGGATTTCTCCGACAATGAATTATTCGCAACTTTGGCTGCATTTTCTACTATATTCTTGGGTAAATTCATTTTCATTTCCATTATTTCTATAAGACTACACAAAGAAAGCAGGAATGACATTCACTAAATTTGATGACAAAAATATTCACAAACGTCAAACTATCAACAAATGACATGCCTACTATGAGAAGGAAAATGGATAGGAGCAATGAAACGATTTTAAAATCGCTTTTTCATCATAATATAATAATTTTTTCGTGAAAAATAAAATCTTGTATGCACCACGTGCGTTACTAGATCCTTATGCCCATCGGGCAACATTCATCCCTCGGGCCAGAGGCCCTCGGGCCGAATGTTTCCCTCAGGGCATAAGGATCTATATAACGCACTTGGTACATAAATAACTATTATGGGAGTTTTACATTGTATAATTTATGTTTTGATTTTGTGTTTGCAGATCGTGTTTTCCTCTGTGGATAACATTTTGCGTTTCTGTGCGTTGATAGTGCTTTTGTTGATTCTTTTCCTATTGTAAAATTTATGTAATATGTTTGCGAAACAAGTGCTTTGCACTTATCGCTAAACTGCTTTGTTCGCCCCCACCATGTAATAATCCTGTTATTTATATTTGTAATGTTTGTTGTGTGCGAATAAAGTTATTATTATTATTATTATATATATATATATATATTACAGAAATTTTACCATATATCCTCCTCAAATATTAGAAGAACTTCAAATAAGTTTAATAGATTATCAATTCAAATACATATGCTATGAAAATCCAATTCATATTCGTATTATATTATTTAAATCATTACAAAACATGTGAAGTAAGAAAATATCGAATTGGTGAATCCATAAGCTTTCACTTGATCTGTATGAAATTAATCATACATCAAAATAATAAATAATCCTCTGAGCATTAATTCAAAGTTCAGACAAATTGTGTTGGATAAATTGAATAAGGTTTTACTAATTTCTCGTATTCCGAAATATATGAATGCTATCAATTAAATCGCTTCCTATCAATTTATCATCACGAGCAATTCATAACGCTGACAGTAATGGATTCGCTTCGAGTGTTCCCTAGATTAAAGGATTTGGGAATTGCTTCCAATATTTTTCGTATACGAAACATTCTTTTTGTGAGCTCATGGAAAACAGTTTTCCACAGTTTTAGTTTCTATTTCTAGAGCGCATACTTTATCTGTGTGTATATTGAATAATATGCCAGAAATAATGGAAAACGGAGTTTTCCATCTACCTATTTCTTTTTACGAATTGTTTCATTATTAATTAAATTATGTACATTGAAATTCAACAGAAAAACAAGCTGTATTATGTAGTATTTATATTTATATTTATATTTATTAAAAATTCTTCAAAGATGAGAGTGATCTATTGAAGTAGTTGAATGAAAACCAACTTCAAGATGAAAAGTTATACGTACTGATGTCCTTTATATACAAGTAAACATAATACTAGATACTGATCTTATCAACTATACAAATTGATATAATTAGTATAGTTATTTTCTATAACGGTAAAAACGAGGATTTATTAATAAAAGGTATATTATTTATATAAGAAATTGAATTAATTTTAAATTTGAGAGCTATTGTACATACTTATAGCGACAGTTAGAACTGCGTTGCTATGGTTATCTTTGGAGTAATCAAGTTAGTGTCTGTCAATTTAATAATCGTATTTCAATAGTTCTTGTTTCAGAGTGTTATGCTTTAGTTATTTTGATAAGATTCAAATTTCAAAAATGGATTCTTATTTCGAGTTTTTTCTTACTCTATGAAAATCAGTAGAAATAGCGAAATAAGAATCAGCGAAATCACTCAAAGTAATCCGAAAAAACAGTAGTTTTTTCACGTCACAGAAAAAAATTTATTATATTCAACAATCGAAATAAGAGAAAACAAGTTCATTGAAAGAAATTTTAAAAGTTTTTAACTATAAGAACTACTTCACTATAGTGCCTAATTGCTAGGTACATTTGTTAATAGAAATACCAGTTCTTTCATCATATTTGTGTTATTTAAGAGTATCGTAGCAACTTTGTTCAACCAGAGGAAAAAAATTAATTTATTTCTTACACGTTTTAGCTATCCCGCGATGGAAATGGGAAAATAATTGAATAGGTTCTTAAATACAGTTAACAGAAGACACGCAAAATAAAATAAGCTAGTGAATATCATTAAAATATGTCTATTCAAATTCAAACCTTTATTTTTCAATAATCTCAAATCCGCAGATGAAGCATACTCAATAACTTACGACATTGGACAGTAATACAGCTGTTTTAAACATTTTCTACATGATTTTTAATCCTAGTTTTACGACACTACTTGCTTGCGCATATATATATATATATATATATATATATATATATATATATATATATATATATATATATATATATATAATATATATATATATATATATATATATATATATATATGTATAT